>CYKH01001509.1:18059-35427 GCA_001460835.1 Bodo saltans
CCCGACAAGTACCGTGAGAAGCACGCACAGGATTTCCCTGATGAGGATTGAGGAAGGGGGGAGGTTTCCCTGTGTTTGAACAAACGTATGAGATGAGCAAGAGCGCTGTTGCTCGTTTTATGTTGCTGATTTTTTTATATTTCTTTCCACTCCACCCCCTCCCTACACAGCGGTTGCTAAGTTCGAATCAACGTGTCGTTCTTGCTCCACACGCACATTGGCCCTCCACACATCACCTCACAATAACTTTGTTTGCCTCTTTATGTTTCGTTTCTCTGTGAAAGTAAAGAACATCTCTCTTCAATCAGATGATGCGAAGGGTGACTCGTGGGTTCTTTGGCCTCCCGATGGCCCGTATGGTGTCGGACCAAAGCACAAACCCAAATTACCCCGCTGAGCAGGCGAAGCGCCACAGCCAACAAAAGCTTACGGCACTGGAGCGTGTGCAGTTGTTCTGCGACGCTGGCTCTTTCCGTGAGCGTGATGCCCTCGTTGAGCACACCTGCACCCAATTCGGTATGGAGAAGAAGAAGTCGCCCGGCGATGGCTTCGTGACTGGTGTGGGACAAGTGTTTGGCCGCCCAGTGTATCTCTTCTCGCATGACTTTATGTTCATGGGAGGCTCGCTTTCTGGCGCCAACGCCGCGAAGGTGTGCAAGATCATGGACGAGGCTGCCAAGGTGGGAGCCCCAGTGATTGGCTTTAACGATTCGGGCGGTGCCCGTATTCAAGAGGGCGTGGACTCCCTTGGCGGCTATGCGGATATCTTCCTGCGCAATACGTTGTGCTCAGGTGTGATTCCTCAAATTAGTGTCATCATGGGCCCCTGCGCAGGAGGTGCGGTGTACTCCCCAGCGATTACAGATTTCACCTTCATGGTGGACGAAACCGCTCACATGTTTGTCACCGGCCCCGAGGTCGTTGAGGCTGTTGGTGGAAAGGCTGTGACCAAGGCCGAACTTGGCGGCGCAAAGGTTCACGACTCGAAATCTGGCGTGTCCAGCGGTACCTTCGCGAACGATCTCGTCGCTATTTCTCAACTCCGTCGCTTTATGTCCTA
Source organism: Bodo saltans (assembly GCA_001460835.1). Lineage (NCBI taxonomy): Eukaryota > Euglenozoa > Kinetoplastea > Eubodonida > Bodonidae > Bodo > Bodo saltans. The sequence goes on from CYKH01001509.1 coordinate 19,120, forward strand.
CTTGCCCTCCAGCAACCGCGAAGCTGCCCCTATCGTGCCAACTGAGGATAGCCGCCTGCGTGATGTCACTGGGCTCAACACCGTCGTTCCCCTCGACTCCAAGGAGGCGTACGATATCCGTGATGTGATCACCCCTGTAGTGGACGTGGAATCGTTCTTTGAGCTGCAACCCCACTACGCAAAGAATATTGTGTGCGGTCTTGCCCGCATGGAGGGCCGCACCGTGTGCATTATCGCCAATCAGCCCCGCTTCAACGCTGGTGCGCTTGACATTGACTCTAGCGTGAAGGCAGCCCGTATCGTGCGCTTCGCTGATGCGTTCAACATTCCAATTGTCACCTTCGTTGACGTTCCTGGATTCCAGCCTGGCGTCGCTCAGGAGTACGGCGGCATCATTCGCCACGGAGCGAAGCTGTTGTACGCCTACGCTGAGGCTACCGTCCCCAAGCTGACGGTCATCACCCGCAAGGCGTACGGTGGTGCTTACGATGTGATGAGCAGCAAGCACTTGCGTGGTGACGTCAATTACGCGTGGCCCCGTGCTGAGATTGCCGTCATGGGAGCCGACGGTGCTGTGAAGTTGCTCCACCGCAAGAGCAGCCCCGAGGAGCACAAGGCGCACGTTGCCGAGTACGAGCGTAACTTCTGCACACCTATGACTGCCGCACGGAAGGGGTTTGTGGATGCTGTGATCCAGCCGAGCGAGACCCGCCAACGTCTGTGCGAGGACCTCAAGCGCCTCGAGCGCAAGCAGCTCGCAAACCCTGCTCGCAAGCATGGCAACATCCCGTTGTAGTAGGCTCACGGTGTAGGAGCCCCCAAAAGGTAGCGCCAAGGTAATCAAAAGATCACACGTGTTTGTTTTTCGGGCTCAAGCCCATCAACTGTCATGAAAACGAAATGAAGAAATCAAACAAGCAACCAAAAGAGAAGTACTAGGGGTGGCTGATTGCGCAACGAAGTGTGAATGGGGTATCGCACTTGGGTGTAGGTGGAAGTGGCTATGAAGCATGATGGTCACCTCTGCACTTGATGCGTGTGCGTGAGAGTTGCAAGTGCGGTACTTCTTCAAACAAATCGACTCCTTTCCTACTGCGCGTGTCTCGGTTAACCTTATTCTGCAGCTTCCTTTTTTTTTCGCATATTTTTTCCCCGTCTTCAGAGCACGTCAGACACAAACACAGCTTTGCGAGTGCATGAGCAACTCCTCGGACAACACCACCGCCATCCTCCGGAACATCACAGAAGTCGTCACCAACAGTACTTCGAGCAACTCAACGTTTGTCAACATCTCCAAGCACCTCGCCGAGAGCCTGACCAACGCAACTTCGAACGTGTCGAAGAATTCATCATTGCACCTCTCAGGGAATCACACCAGCACAACGGCGCCCCACCTCACCCCTGGACCCAGTCCGCTCAACGAGACTGCGGGACCATCCATAGCAGACGCAATCATCAACGGCACCAAGACCCTATTCGGAGAGCCCACCAAGATGTCGAAGCCCGTTGAGCCGGTCGGCGTGGACCACTGGACCCTCATTTTAGGCTTTGGATTTTTATTTGCAGTGTCGATTGGTTGTGTATATTTTGTCATTCGATGCATCCGAGGCGACGGGAAGCACCCAGGGGATCACGATGGGCCGTCCACACCCCCTCCTACCTCAGCCCCTCAGTCAGAAACGTCGCGCCTCATCCCTGTCGTCACCACCGACGCCAACGCACCGCAAGAAGATGCACAGTCGATCAGTGCATCACGCCGACGGTTTCTTGACCAGCGCCGCCAGCAAGTTCAACAGCAAACGTACGGCGCCACGACTTCATCGTAGGAACAAAGTCAACAGGGGAACCTCATCAAGAACGAGCACATATTGGCGCTCGCAGCAATCGACCAAAAATATTCACAAGACCTTTTCTGATTTCGCACTCCTTCGAGTCTATCTTCTTCTGTTTGCACATATTTCTTCGCACTTTTTTTTTGAGTTTGGACAAAGAAATACAAACCACACACACGAACTAACAGCGTCTTTCAATGCATCGGTTTTGGCTAGGCGCTGCCCTCTTATTTGTCTTATCATTCGGCCTTGAGGACACCACCGCGCCTCCGCCGATCTGGACCTACGACAAGCCACAAGAGTGGGGTGACTATTGCCAAGACAAGGCCGCGTTCCAAAGTCCCATCTTCATCAACAGCTCGACACCTGTCGCTGCCCATCCCCACTTGCATCCGGTGCTCTTGACGACCAACTGCCGATTCCATACAGACACCACGACTGTACTGCAAGAGTCTAATTATCGAACCGTCGAAGTCCGCCTTCCCACCAATGCAAGCACTGGACCTGTCTGCTCCCTCTTCGACCAAAACAGTCGTGAGTTGTATCCCTTTGTACGCTTTCACTTTCACGTAGGCCCTGAGCATGGTGTTGAGGGCGTTTCTGCGGATGCGGAGCTTCATGCGGTGTTTCAGCAATCGTCCGGAAAGACACTTGTCGTTGCCGTGCGCCTGCGTTCATCGAAGTCTTCATCGAACACGATTGTCAACTTTTTCCGGGCAACGTTGGCAGCCCCCCTTCCGCAAGGTGGGGGATCGAGCACGAAACTTCTTCCGAGCTCTATTGGGCTAGATGATGTGTTCCCGTTGTCCGACGGGAGCTACGTGACGTATGAGGGGTCGCTGACGACACCTCCGTGCACCGACAAAGTTCGCTGGATTGTGTTCACTGCGGTGCAAAGCATTCCTCCATCGGCGCTCTCTGAGCTTCGCGATGCACTGAAATCGTACATGCCCAGAACCTTCGCCAAGTTTGGCAACGCTCGAGCCCATCAGCCGCCTCTTGGCCGCCCTGTGTTCAAGTTCGCCGACCCGACGTCGACAACGACCAACCGATGGATCATGACGCAAGAAGACGAAGATCATCTAAAATCATCAATACCCTTCACTGACATTGTCTCACTCGACCGATCCTTCTTCGCTCGGCATGCGTTCGGTCTGTGCATCGTAATTCTTGTATTGGCGACGATTGGCCTTTTCATCCGCCTCCGTGAGCAGCCTGTGGAGGTGGGCGTCTCCGACGCGGCAAGGGAAGCCGCTACGTATGGTACCATGGAGACGTAGCACGACGATCCAACAGGTTTTTACGCTGCGTGATGCCTCCCCAAAATTCGAACATGACTTTCAACTTCAATCGAATCGAGGAGATGAAAATGATCAAAATTAGTTGACAAATTGAGAGGCACAATATTCTTTCCCCCCTTTTCATGCTTGTGTGACGAATATCGGTGAGGTTTTTGTTAGGAAATAGAAATAATACGCATTAAGGGATGGCTCATTGGAATCGCCTTTTTGTCGTCCTAGTTGTACTATGCCTTGGTGGAATCTTATTGTGGAGTCCAGCCGTCCCTAACGACGATGTGGTAGCAACAGAACCTTTAGCAACGCAGGCCCCACGTGTGTCAGCGCCAACAACTCCGATGGAAGAAGAAAGGACACCCAGTGCCGCTCCCTCTGAAGTGCTACAGCCAGCCATCCAGTCTGACATGCGCCTAGCCGCGCGTGTCGTGTCGCTGTCAAGAAACGATGGACGTCTTCGCTGTGGAAAGATATCGGACATCTCATCAGCAAGGGGAGCCCAGGAGTGCACGTCTTGGTGGCAGCGATCATGGTTTGCGGATCGCCGTGAGCCCCACCTCGACGGGGAATTTGTGACCACCAAAATTCGTGCGTCGGAATCACGTCCGCTGGATGCAGATGCAAACGTAACCAACAACCTCGATGCTGCTGAGAAGCACCACCAAGAGCATTGGGCTCCGCATTGGAGTGTGAGGTACCCCAGCATCATTTGGTCTCGTGCTGCCTCGACCAGCCAGCAGGAGCGTGCTGTGCTACCCACTGAGGTGCTTGAAGCGCGTGCTCAGATGCAACTGAGAGATATTGAGAAAACACAGAGGCCAAGTGCTGTGGAAGATCTTGAGTTTATTACTAGCGTACCTCCCTTGTACTTGTACCGAAGAGATCATCCAGAGAAGCGTTGGGAAGCGCTGGACGCTGCGGCGGGAGAACGACAGACTCGATCAGCATGCCTCTACGCAGGCTTTCCAAGAAACCTTGAGAAGATGTACAGCTCATGCAGGGACACCAAGAGCGAGCGGTCGTGCATGAACGTACACCGAAATAAATTGTTTGGCAACATGCGAGACAACGTTGTGAGCGCTACGATGTGCGACGTGTACGTCACGACGTGGGAGATTCGAGGGGCTGGACGTTACTCGACCACCAAGTACGACATGAACGACGCGTTTCCCACAAGTCTCTTGCACACGGTATACGGTGAGCAGCTTGCGGCTGCACATGTGCAAAACTTTACGCAGTATCAAAAACTCTGGACGTACATGCATAAATTCAGCCGTGTGTTTCCCCAAACACGTCCCACCAAACTCCACGTCAACCAGCTGACCAAGGAGGCATCGTTCGAGGGCGTGCCTGAGTTGAACCACGTCATACGCATTAACGATTACTCCCAAAGCTACAAGCACTGGGTGGTGGCGAACCTTGCGTTGCTGTCCACGGTGGCCTACGACGTGTTCTTTAGGCTTCGGTTGGATTTGAGAGTGTCGTCGCGGCTGGACATGTTGACGCCGATGATGCTCAATGCGGAGGAGAGCCACGGTACGAGGGCTGTGGGATTTCGGCTGGAGTCTGCTCCGTATGGAGGGCCGCGGAGGGTGAACGCAAGTGTTTTGGAGTCGCCGATAAGGTACGTCACCGCCAACCGTGTTCACGTGGGAAACTTCGATATTGCCGATTTCGGGTTCATGGCTCCTCCTTTTCTTATCGAAGAACTCAGCCGATTGTGGTACTACTGCTTAACGTCGCCTGGCTCCCCCATAGCATCGTTCGACTTTGCCTTGTCCCTCACGCCAAGTGAGAAGTATTCAGAGTACAACTTGATGCTGTGGCGCATCATCTTTGACAATAAATGGTCTGTGGACAGCGGCGGTCGATATTTGTGGGTCAGCCGATATGGCACGAAGCGCCGCTCGAAATAGTGCCACTCATGGTTGCGGGCCTTGAGAGGGTGATTATGTTTCTCGTTTTTGTTGCTAGCCGATTCGAATTCGTTTGTATGTTTTGATGAATGTTGATATCCCGTGTGCCCACTCTCAACTTCCAAATTTTTTCCGCTTTTTATCCTTTAGAAAGGGTGTCGAAGATGTCCAAGTCGTTGTTCTGTTACTCTAACGACTCTATTTGTGTTGCCGATGACAAGCATGTGCAGTTCTTTGCCCCAAAGAACTTGAAGAAGTTTCGCGTAGAGAGCTTCACGGATCACCGCATTGCCGGCCTTACGATCACCCGCAGTGCGGAGGGGAGCATCTTGCATGTGCTTGACGTGATGGGCAACTATGTTGAGGTTCTTCTGAGCAGCATCAGCGTTCAGCGTTCGACGACCATGCGCCGCCCTGGGTCAGAAGAAGTGAGGTCAAAGCCAGTCGTATCTAACCGCCGGCCTGTGGGGAAGACCGCTGCGGATAGCACGAACCCCTTCGGAGCTGAGGTGCTCGGTGCCAACTTCTACGAAGTCCCCCACTCCGGTGCCGCCACTCCCTACGGAGCTGCGGGCGACCTGCGATGCGTCGTTCTTACAACGGAAGGTTTGTTTGATCTCTCTACCACTGACGCTGCGACGAGCTACGTAAAGTACTTGTTCCCTAAACCGTTGAGTGGTCTCGTGATGGACGTCGGCAGCCGCTCCGGCGTTGTGGCGGTAGGCCAGCGTGGCCAGCGTTGGGCGTACACATTTCCTGCCGGCCCAGTGCAGTCCATCGCTGCCCAGCAGACGACCCTAAGCGCCAACTTGGAGTCCATCGCGTGCCACCCAGAAGAGCCCAGTGTCGCTTTCGGTGGCAACCGAGGTGAGCTGCTGGTGTACCCCTCCATCTACCAGACCCACTGCTTTTCTGACCACTGGCATCACACTCCCCTGCACGCCATCTCCTTCTCCGTCGATGGATTTTCACTGTACACCGGTGCTGGGGAGGGCGTGATGTTAGTGTGGAGCATGAGTAGCTACACCTTCCGCAAGCTGGGTGTTCACCTTGGTGCCATCCACGCTGTTGTGCCCAATAGCGACGATGGCGCGCGCCTGCTGCTGCCCTGCTCGGACTCGTCCCTCGCTACCGTTGATTTGTTGCGCCAGCATGTGGACAAGAGCATCGAGGGTGTTCAATGGTCAAGCGCCAAGTCCTGCACTGGTCTGGTGGTGACACGCTGGATGGGGCAAGAGGCTGTGATTTTGACTGGCCTTCCCGACGTGGTGCGCGTCTGCGACCCTGTGTCCCAGCAAGCGTTTTACTCTCTGCACGTACGCACGCAGTTGGAGACGGCCGCACCCCCACCGGAGTGCGGTATCAAGCACGTTGGTTGCATCGCTGATGGCAAAACGTTGGTGACCTACGAGGAATACGGCGCAGCAGCTCTTCCCACTGCGCTGCGCTTCTGGTCGTACGACAGCAGCACGAAGCGCCATGTGGAGACCCAGTGCATCTACTCCCCCCACCGCACTGCCGTGTTGAGCCTCGCTGTTGACAACGTGCGACGCCGCGTGTTCACGTTGTCAAAGGAAGGTGCCAAGTGCTGGGCGGAAAGCAGCGTCGACACCAACGACGCTACCAGCATTGCAGTGAGTGGCGTGAGCAAGTGGTCATGCATCAGCAGCACCGCCACACCCTCAACAGGTGTGCGCACGCTATCACTATCCGAGGACGGCAGCGTGTGCATGATTGCTGATGACACTGTGTACTTGTATGGTGTGGGCAGCATCAGTGCCGGTGTTCGCTGGCCGCTGCTGACACGTCTCAGCCAAGACTTGTCCACGGAGGCTCTCAGCAACGTGACCCTCGACCTTCAAGTGAAGGCAGTGTCTGCGAACAACAGCAAGGTCGTGTTTGTGTGGTCGTTGGAGACGGGTGAGTTGAAGACGCAGGCAGCATCCACACAGTCTGTGAATGTCACTGCTATTGCCCACAAGTCGCACACTGCCTCCCTTGTGTGCGCCTTCGCCGATGGCTCCGTGAAGGAGGTCGCCCTTCCTTCATGCATTCCTTCATGCACCCCAGTCGCCTCCGCCCCAGCTGGCTTACTCCCCTCCAACCTGCTCCACTTTCGCCACCTCGACGGTAACCGCTTTGCGATGGTGGATGGTGTTGAGGGATACCGCACGCTGTCGGTGCAACTCACCATGGAAACCGCCGAACCTCAAGAGTCCGATGCTGCTCGCACCCTTGCCAACGCATCACAGGCTGCTACTGCTCGGCTGTGGCTAGCCGACATTTTGGAATCCGCTCCGTACACTGCACCTCCTGCATCTTCCCTTTTACACGGCTACTTGCAGTCACTAACAGGCGTGTAATGATACGACGACGACTAAACGCGATGTTGACGATTAAACGAACACTTCCTCTGATTCGAGGAAGTCCTTTTAAATTTGCTTTCCTTGACTTTGTAGTGCCAGATTCGTCGATGCCCCAAGGATAGTCGTAACGTTTTTTTTTCACTCCTTGGCTTGTCGCTACCACAAATGAAAGGAATTCGGATCATACATGAACACACAACAGGAACAATAGTGAGGCGACAGCAAAAAAAAAAAGCCTCTCCCATCAGCCTTGGAATCGTTGCACAATCAGCGGCTGCTGTTGATGTACTTTGGCGTGTTAGGCTCTCGCATAGGAGGGAGTGCCTGGGCGAGTGATGCACACTCACCACAAAACACGTTGATCGCGCACGCTCTACGAGCATGTTACGACGTTGGAGTGGGTGGCTTTTACGCTGAGCCGATTGAGCAATATGTGGGCACCGTGACCTTGACCATGACTCACTGCGCTCTTCATATTCTCTGGATCACCGGGCAGCTCGAGGCGGCGCTCAATGATTGGCTTCAACCCTCCTCCATCCACTCCTTCGTGTTATCGTGCCTCGTGAGGACGAAAGGATCAGAGGAGAACAACAACAGTGACGAAGGAGTTGTTGGTGCCTTTGCCGCGTTTGCAGGATCCAGTGAGGTGGACGTGAGGTTCACGTACAGTGCCCTGATGATACTGCTCATGCTGCACGCTCAATGATTGGCTTCAACCCTCCTCCATCCACTCCTTTGTGTTATCGTGTCTCGTGAGGACGGGAGGATCAGAAAAGAACCAGTGTGACGAAGGAGTTGCTGGTGCCTTCGCCGCATTTTCAGGATCCAGTGAGGTGGACGTAAGGTTCACGTACAGTGCCCTGATGATACTGCTCATGCTGCAGCATCCAAACGGCGGGAGCTCGGCGGTTCCCTGCGACGACTATGAGCTGACCTTAGACAGCGACGTTCGGGCTCCTGTTCAAGACTTTGTCCTGCGGTGCTGGTCTCAGCATGAGGGAGGGTTCGGAGGCCTCCCGAGATCCGAGGCTCACGGCGGCATGACCTACTGCAGTGTTGCATCTCTCGCACTGCTGGGGTGGTGGCGCCACAACACGGCACAAGTTCGCTCCATGCGACGCCGGGCAATACACTGGTGCGTCCAACGTCACGGGTGTGGCCCCGTGGCGAATGAAGAAACAGTTGACGATGAGCTTGATCACTGGGAGCGTGTGGGGGACGGGCAGGGCTTTCAAGGGCGGCCCAACAAAACACACGATACGTGCTACACGTTTTGGATTGGTTGCGCGCTGAGGATCTTGGAGGCCTCTGAGTTCGGAATGAAGGAGGACTCGTCGCTACTGAATGACGAGAGGCTTTCAGAATTTGTGTTGTCCTGCGAAGGGCCGCTTGGTGGTTTTGGCCGAGATGGGCAAGACTCTGACCCACTGCATTCTGCGCTTGGCTTTGCAGGCCTCTCTTGTCGTCGCGGTGTACTTGGCCGTAAACTGCATCCGGTGTACTCTACCATTGCACAGGTTGAGGGTGCCGTGTAGGAGCCACACCCCTTCGGGGGTGTGTCGAGGTGCTGTTTGCAATCTTTTTAAGCTTGCGAAACCATTCGCCCAATGTGTGCTTTCGTTATTTTCTGATGAAATTCATCCTGCTGATCGGACGTCGTTACTCTTCTCTCTTTGAAACAATGAAGTTACATCCATACACAACAAGGGTTGATATCATCAGGGCCAGATGGGGAGGCCTCGCTTTTTGAAAGTCATTGCTTGCGTCCCTGCAGAATATGACATCGCTCACCAAACTGTGGAAGATGTCCTTCAGCTGCCAAAACTTCAGCAGAACAGACTAGGACACGATCGCCGTGGAATGGATGTGGAGCTTCTGCATTCACGTGATCCCATCGGTGCCCTGGCAATGGCCTCGAAGATTGCCGTGCTGACCTCACAACGGAGCGCTGACGACGATGACGCTGTGACTTCTTCCTCCTCACCTACCAATCGAGAGTGCCGGGAGAACACGAGCGTTGTGCTGGGGAAGCTATCCTCACGTTACTTGTTGGTGCCAACTGTGCCCTCAAGGTCGTTGGTGGAGAGCTTTGTTTCCCGAGATGCGCGAAGAGGTGCAGCAGCGGACGTGATACTTACCATTGGCCTCTTTGCGTTCCCGGCACAGAGCCTGCAGCAAGAACCTCCGCTCTCGCTGGCGGTCCCCCTCGCCACAAGCACCCGATTGATTGAGCAGCACTCGCTTCAAGCGGCTGCACGGGAACGGGCCGCTGTGTCGTTAGAGTCGTACCTTCCAGCGGGTGGCCTGCGCATTGGGCGGCAGCGATATTTTGAAGATGGGTTCGTAGAGATCAGGAGCGTGGTGGAATACGATGCGTTGATAGATGCATTGTTTCACAGCCCCTCGTTTCAACGAGTGCTGCCGTTTTGCTCAGTTCAGGTTGTGCTAAAGAGAGTTCTCCCAGAAAGGTCATCATCGTTGCCGATGGGCGCCGACCGAGGACGCCCGGTCATGGCCCCTCTCGCATTAGATACACTGTGGCTGCTTGCCCCGAGGCATGCAGCAGAATTCGCCTCCACACGGACAACTCACCATCCAACCGTCGTGACGCAAAGCACTCGACATTACAGCGTCGGTCCAGCGGCGCACTGTGCGGCGCCGCACATCGCGTCAGTCATGATCACCGCGACCTCCATGCGTGACTTGCTTGACCAGAGCAGCTGGGTGCACGATGTTGTGCTAGGCGGCAGTGTTGCCTCAAGTAAATACTTCACACCAGTAGAAGAAACGTACTCTGATTCTACATGGTTGTTAGCGCAACCTCAGCGCCAACCGTATCATCAAGACCAGCAGCAGACAGCAGAGCGCGCTGGTGCTGACGATGTACGTCGTGCAAGAGACGCCCAATCTCTTCAGGAGGAGTTGTTCGTTGACCCCACCGCAGCAACGATAGCGACACTTGGGACTGAGCTCGAGCGCCTCGGGAAGCAACTTGACGCAGGTGAGTCGACATTTCAAAAAAGTCTTGCCACTCGTACCACCGAGGCGGCGCGCTTAAAGCGCAGCAAGGATCAATTATCAGAGCTGAGTGTCACGCTGGAGCAGCAGCGCGCGGCAAAGGAAGAGGCAGACAAACGCCGCAAAGAGCTCGTGATCGACTTGACTTCACTCCGAGGCGATGTGGCCAGCCTGCAACGAGGCTTGGAACAGCTTGTAGTTCAGATGCAGAATGCGCAAGAATTACAGTCAAAATCAGCAATGACTATTGAAGAGCGCCGATCTGCACTTGCAGCACAACACGCGCAAGAAATGACGCAGCTCTCACGAGATATCAAGAAGGAGGCGGCACAAGTGGAGCAATCCCTTCGATCTGATGAGCGGCACCATCACGAGATCATTGCGTCTGAAATCGCCCATCTGAACGAAGTCCACGCCAGCAAGCATCTTGAGTGGAAACAGCACGAAGCTGCACTGACCAAAGGCATGAGCACCGATGCAGAGTCACTGGTATCTCTGGACGCGCTGGCTAAGCAATTAACGACAGTGGAGCACTACAAGGAGAAGTTGCTACATCAGCTGCGTGGTATGATCTCTGCTGAGCATGCAACCATCGCAGCGACTGGCGGCCCACTTCAACAAGTCGTTGAGGCCCACGCGACTCTGTGTGACGAGGCGGAACGAGAGGTACATCTCCAAGAGCGACGCTTCAAAGAACGAACCGACGCACTCACTTCCCTTCAAGCTGCTGCAACACAGAACCATGCAGACATCGACCTTCTTGGGAAGGATGTCAGCGAAGCGACGGCATCGAGAAAGTTCCGAACGAGTAACCTCCACGATGACGCCGTCGCGGTGTGGTGGGACATGTTTGCCTCTTTGGTGGAGATGGAGCGCGACCACCGCACCCGCATCGATGCTCTAGAGAGCAGTGGACGGTCTTCATGGCTCATGCAAGAATCTGATAGTTGGGTGAATGCCCTCCATTCATCAGAGATGCGCTTTACAGAGGAAGCACGAGAGCGGTGCCACGAGGACGTCTTTGGCATACGCACACGCATCAAACAGTGGGAGACTCAATGCGAGGAGACACGGCAGCACCGAGATCGGTGTGTCGCCCGAACGGAGGCAACGCGCAGCAAACACATGGCGCTGCGGGATGAGCTGCTTGGGCACCTGGAAAGCATTCGTGGAGAGGAGCACAATCTACTCATGTTTTTGGAGGGCAAACCGATGGCATCAACTGGCGCCACATTCCCTACCCTAGAGGAGGACCAGCGGCAGGTGACGTCGTCCATTGAAAGACTCCGCGCTGCGTTAGCAACAGGGACAGTTGTGAGAATACGGGGCGAGGTGTCAAAGAAACAGCAACGCGGTGCATTTGCTGCGCAGCTCAGTAAAAACCTTCATCTCACGGTGCAGGACATGATCCAGCGTGTGGAGTCACTCACTGCTCACGCACGCGAGGCTCAATCAGAGTCCGAGGACCTACTACGAGGGGCATCGTCGAGATTGCAGGTCATGGAGTCGGAGCTGGAGGAGAGGAAGATCATCCTGCAGCGTGTCGTGGACCAGACTGCGGGGGTCGAGAAGGACCTGCGAGAGGTAACGAGCGATGCTGCGTCTGCTAGCGAAGAGATTTTAGCGCGCAAGTCTCGGCACGAAGCGGCCCGTCGACAGCTCCAGACGGACTTCATAGCAGCACGCGAGACAGCGATGTTGCACCGGGCGGAAGGCCACGCTCACATACGGAAGTTGGAGCAGGAGGAGGAGACTTTGACGGAGAAGTTAGTGGCTGCAACAAAAAGCCTTAGGGATCTTGAAGACTTGAGGAACGACCTCGAACTCCAGAATCCCCAAGCCACGAAAGATGCACTGGAGTTGCGCATTCAGCGCGAAATCTCGCGACAGGATGAGCTGCAAACAATATTAGAGATTGAAATGCAAGCGGCCTCCACTGTCCTTCGCCAGCAGCAGCAGCAACAAAAGCCACCGATCGCAATGAGTATTGGAGACGCTGGTTTCAATGCGGACATGCTTTCGTTGCTGTCCAACACGAACCCTCTCCTACCGCAAGCAGCGGCCGCCACTCCATTCCGTATTCATCGAGCGTCGTTCGATGATGCGTCATCCTCTCAACTTCCACAACAACACACCCACCTCATGTCTCCGTCACTGTAAAGCGAGTCCGTTCTTATCGTCACTACAACTGCTACTTTTGTACAAGACTTCAACAACAATTCTGAGTGTGTTATGCGTTTGACGTGCCGTGCTCGGTTGCCCAACATTATGATGATGTTGAATTGCGCTTGTCACACAAACAGTGTACAAAAAATGTCTTCCCGCAGCGATGATGCGTCCCTTTGGGTGGGCGTCAGTAGCAAACCACGCCCCGCAGGCCGCGCACCTGCTCCCTCCACTGCCGTGAAACAACAAAGTGGCGATGCACATCGTAGCTCAACCTCCTTGGAACTCAAGCGCGTGGACGGCCAGCAGCTTTGTGCACGCCTGCTGGCGTATGTCATGTCGCGAGAACTGGGTGGCGTGCAGAACGCCGTCACCGAAGCGGACGAGCTGGAGCTGCACACGGAGGAGCATGACACCGCAACCGCATTGCAGCTTGAGGTCGAGCTCGCCAGACCTACACAAGCAGCATTGACGTCGTCGTGCACGTACGTGGTCCGTTACGACGACCAGCGAGGGAAGGAGCGCTGCGGGGTGACGCTGACCAGCATCTCGGCATCATTCAAGCCTGTCGTCGAGGACGTCAGGACCTTCCGCAGGCAGCTGCACACCTGCTGGAGCGCCATCGATACGTCAGGGGGGATCACAGATGGCCTTCCGCCGGCTATGAGGGCCAGCAGCATGCGAATGGTAGAACACGGCCTCCGCGGCGAACAGCCTCAGAAGAAGCGAGCTCGTGATGATGCAGCCGAGGAGGCCTCGGCTGGTTGCACAGACTCCACTTCACTGTCCGCCCCTCATTCGACAACCACACCGTCAACGCATCTGTTGTCTCTCTTACAAGATAGCGACGACGACGACAATGACGCTGATATTGTTCCCACACCTTGAGTCTTTTGTGCTCAGGTTTTCTTGAATTCTTAAACGTTCGCCTAACAGTTGCTTTTGCATTGTTGATTTCTTTGTGCATCATATCTTTTTGTTTGTTGTCGCTGAAGGTACATCTTTACGTAATGAATACGTGGAGGATCCAACACCACACCATTAGAGTGCGCGGCAACAAAGAGGTCCACGAGAAGGCTGCTGCTCCTGTTACCAATGATTCCACAACGCCCCAAAACTCCCCAGACGAGGCACTTCCTTTATCGGCCTCCTCCGTGTCAAGGTCACCGGTGGAGGCGGCTGCTGCCAAGCCACCCACCTCATCACGACCAAACACTGCGCCTCATCGATCCCGTGTCGTGAGGAGTGCTGGGGGACGCAGGGTGGTGGAGACCGTGTTGACGCCGAGAGAGTCTACCTTTGAAGATTTACTGCAGCCACGTGCTATCCTTCATCATTGCGAGGGCTATCGCTACTGCCCCCCTGCAGTTCCAGAAGAGCCGGAGCGACTTCCCCTTAGGAATGAGCCCGAAGTCGACCCTGTTGCGTTGATGGAGCGCGTTAAACTCTCAGAGCAACGAGTGCTCTCGAAGCGAGCCCCGAGGCGTCCAGCCACCGGCACCTCTGACCGATTGATGCCGCCAAGGTTGCAGCTGCTGTTCACGAAGATAGGTGGACCCCAACCTCATCTCCCGCTGCTTCGCCGTGCCTCGCAAGCACAGCCACATGATGATCTCCAGGAAGTGGGGTTCAGCGACAATGAGCCCCTTGTTGCCGAGGAAAGCCCAGAATCTCCTTCGCCCATTACCGCCGTTAGGCACCGCACAGTTAGCATTTCCAGCATGGGGACTACGATGCTGGGAGACACGGCAAATAGTAGCTACAGAGGTCACCCCTGCGCCGAAGGCGCCACTCGAGCAGAGAGGGCTGTGCATGCTCTGGTGGGCAGTGCACAAGAGCGGCTGCGGGACACGCTGATCCACGCACGATCCGAAGCGCATAGGCAACAGCTGCGGGATGAATTGGAGACTTTGACGCGTGCAGAGCACCACTGCCACTCTGCTCTCACTAGCGCCGACCTTACCACTAGGAGGAAACGGAATGAATTTCAACAAGCGCTCAACATCGATGAGATGAGCAAGGAGGAGTTAGATGGGCGCTTGCTGTACGGAACGTATTTGAAGCGGATCGTGTCTGCGGAGCACCGAGCAAGGCACGACGCCCTCGAAAGCCGAGGTGTCGCCGCCAGAATTGCCGCCGCAAATCACACCCCTGAGGAGCGCGCCACTCATGCTCAGCAGCGACGGACACTTGAGATGGCTGTAGCGCATTCCCATCAGCTAGACGCAGTGGACGCGTGGAAACGTCGAGCAGCCGAGCGTCAAACATTGAACTATCACGACCGCGTTGCGCAGACACATCAACAAGAAGTCAACCGCTGCGCAACGTATTGGGCGAGTGTTGTGTTACTCTTTGCATTCCCCCGGCGCATGGTGGCGCAAAGGGCCGCCATTTTGGAGCGGCTGCTATTATCCAGAAAGAGGAAGGATGAGCATGTGGCGCATTTCCTTAAGATCATGCGCCGCGTTCTCGCGCGGTGCCGACATCGCATGACCAATAACAAGAAGTGCACGCTGCGGTGTGCTGTGCGCTGGCTCATGTTATTTTCGTCCCAGCGTCGCCGCCGCAACGCGGTCACAGAGATTGTCCACTGGTTCCAGGAGTATTCGCGCAATAAACCTGCAACGGACATGATCGCGAAGTTCAAACGTGCGATTGTGAAATGTCAACGTTTGGTACGTCAATGGATCCACCGACGCCGTCTAGAGGAGTGCTGGACACTTCTGAAGCTGCAGCAACAGTCAACCGCCCACCATTGGCGACCTCTAAGGCCCATCATGGCGACTGCAATTCGGTCGACAAAAGCTGACTTTCGAGCAGACGTGAAACGCGACATAGATGTGCTCGTGCAAAAGTTTTCATCAGAGGTCATTCCACCTTTCTCTATCCGGATGGATGCGATATGCGACACGTTACGCCGTCAGCGACAACAGTACGTGGTGGAGATGCGAGAATATTTGCGGCTTTGTGCATTGGAGAAGAAACGAGTGGCAAAGCTTCAACGGCAATACGTCAGTCCCACACGACACGGCCTTGAATGTGCACAACTGCCCCCCAGACCGTGCCAACGCCTATTCCCTCATGGCGAGGCACTGCAGGAGCTCCAACGAACCATCTCTACCAACTACGCGACGTCGCTGCGGCAGCGTATCGATGTGGCAATGAAGGAACATCAGCAGCGGTCTGTCAGTCCTGGTGGCACGTTCGATGTCTCCTCCAAAAAGTGGGTGCCCACTGCAGTGATGCAGTCGAGCACCGAAGCGCTGAGGCTTCTTCACGGCGATGAGGCACTCCCGGAAGGCACGGAGCACCGAAGGTCCCTGCTGCTATCGCAACCCAATCTGGACTCATCCACGGCCTTGCTCAATCAGTCAATGAGCCGCTCAGCGAATCGCTCCATGAACCGATCAAGTCGTCAATCAGCGTTTTTGCACCCCGCAGCCTCTGCGCCTTCCAATTCACACGGCGCCGTAACATCTCCAAAAACTCCGATTCGGCACTCTACGGCTAATGGTCGCCTCTCGCAGCAACCACCAGGTGAGCTTAACATGCGTGAGGCAGCTGCGTTGTATCGGCGTGCGCTATCAGAAATCTAACACACCAACTCAACACGTTTATTGTGATTTCATTTGTTAGTGGTGCTTGATGCACCGCCACGCACAAGACAGAGAACACGGAAAGTACGACACGCCCTGTTGGAAGTGTGACGCGCATC
>CYKH01001518.1:11646-23312 GCA_001460835.1 Bodo saltans
GATACAATGGCAGGCCGCCATTGGTGGCTGGTGGTTGACCTTATTTCAGGAATTGTCATTGGAGTTCTTGGCGGCATCATGCCCTCGACGACGGCTGCCTGCGATGCGCTCCTGTGGGTCGCAGCTGTCGTACTGTCGTGCGTTGCGGTGGCATCCATTGCGCTCGGACCGATCTTCACGAGCCGCATCGACTGCTTCGTGTATCAAGTGTGCGCAGCTGGAGGTGCCATCATCGCCATCGGCGCCGCGGCAGGAGCGAGTGACGATGTTCTGTCCGCACTCACCATCGCGATGTTTCCCATTTCGCTGATGGGGATGATTGTGGGGGCATTGAAGTGGCTCTGGTCTGTTGGGCAACGTTTTCCCTTGGGGGCCATGGACTTCGGCCTGCCATCGATGCCGCAAAGTGGTGATCCTTTGGGGCAGTGGTTCTCGCAGGCAACAACGAACCGCGAGCAAAATCTGAACATGCTCGTACAACTGGTGTGCCGTCGCGCATCGCAGAGAAGCAGCAGGCTACGCCACCACTCCTCTGCCAACGATGTTATGACAAGGACCTCACCGAAACCAAGAAAAAGTCGTCGATCTGCATCCCCGAGGGCATCCACATGGGAGTAGAGTGTTCAAAAGTGTGTTCAACAGTGCTTTCTCCGCCTTACTCCCTATCCACAGTCACCACTCTCATACACTCTCTAACAGTCACTCTTAACTTGAACATACACCTCTCTTTTTGCTCCTGCCTCAGTTTCCTATTTTCACATCTCTTCAAGAAGAGAGTTGTTACGAAAGTTTTTTCGTTGTTGTGTGCACCTGTGCCTGTGTCGGTCATGTTACGACTAGTGACAAGAATTACGAAAAGTTATCGTGTTATGACCAGTGTTTACTGAAGGAAGAAACAAACGAGAAATAGATTTTGGATGGGCCATAACGTTTTGACCTTGTCACGAAAACAAAGAACCGAGCGCGGATGAAGATAGCTCGCGAAAAAACGCTATAAAACGTTACTTTACAGTTTCGAGAATGATTCGGTGGTAGGGGGAGGGCGAGAAGTTCGACTGAACGGTCTTTAGATGTCGGAGTACCTTGCAGCCCCTGCGTCCGCCACGGACAACATTGACAATGAGGCGCACGTGACACACAACCCAAGCTATCGGGCATTGGTTTTAAGGGCTGCTGTCGGAGCAGCTCCTCCTCAGTGCTGTCGCTCCGCTGGCATTAAGATCTTTGAGCAACGAGTCATTTGTCGAGCAGAAGAATTGCGGCGGAGGTTTGCTGGTTACCCTCGTCGACCTTTGGGATCGCATCGTTCCGTTTTATCCGTGGAACGAGGGGTGGGCATTGCACTGTGCAATTGTGAGGCTTCTGGTGATCAACTTATGCTGTCCCAATCATGTCAATGCACTGCCTGAGGACGCAGCGCTGGAACGGCTTTGCATCCATGCACCGTTCATTGGGAAGCAAGAGCAATCGTCGTGCTTTAAGGTCGTCCAGAGTTTCAGAGGCGGTGACAAGAGCAACAACGTGACGAAGCTGATGAAGGCTTTGAAAAAGATCTTTTCTTGAGCTTTATGAAAAAAAGAATCCGAAGAGTGATCTTATAAATTTATCATGCTGCTTCCCACTATCGTCTTCCACTCACCTTCACTGCTTCTACAGTAGGAGGTTTAGAGGAGGATATGCGTCATCATGTGCTCATTCCCAATGAGCAGCATGCTGGCGCAGCTTCCGCGATTCTGATGTTGCTGATGATGATGATGATCACCCCGGCTGCCGGTGCCATCTGCCCCAGCACGTCCATCATCAACACCCCGAACACGGTTTGGGAAGCTGTGGACTGCAGCAATGTCACCAACCTCGTCGTGCAGACCACAACCAACGTGACCATCCGCATCATCAACAGCTCCACGATTGCATCGTATTTTCTTCCATACAACTTGTCCCTGATTGTGCTCAACTCAGCCACAATATCTGGATTGTCGCTGGAAATCTTATCCTCCAACATCACAGCATCGAGTCTACTTGTGTTTCCTTTTTTTTTTTCTGTTTACATTCACAGCAGCGCCATCTACGCAGCAAATGTTGGATATGGAGCCATTGCACTTCGTTCTTCGTTGAACTCCAGTTCAGACGCTCACGATATAAACGTCACCGTCGACAGCTCATACATCCGTGTCACTTCCCAACGCACTGACAGCCATGAATCTCACGCGTTTCTTCACATCCTAGCGAGCGGCTCCCTGCGGAACGTATTTGTTGTGATGCGGAACTCGTCGCTCAACGGGGTTCAAAGCAGCCGCGAGAGCAAAGCGCTGTATTTTATTGACCTCGCTACGGATCACGCCTCGTCGACCATTTTGATTCACCTAGTGGACTGCGCCATGAACATTGGCTCTACCCTGGTATCCACAAATCCGATCGACGAGGTGACGGACTACGGCAGTGTCGTCATCGGACTTCGGTTCTATGCGAACACCCTCGGAATGATCGTCGCACTGTCGGGCGTGGACATTATGCTGACACGATTGGATGTCATTGGGAATGCAACCAGCACATTTACATTTGTGTCCTTCGAAGGCGATACTGTCGTCGACTCCTCTGTGATTGTGTTACAGTCAGTGTATGTATCGACAACCGTAGCAGGCCCGATGAGCATCGCCAACGATATGTTCTCAAGGTACAGCTCCGTCTTTAGTGCCGCGACGATGGTCAACTCGACGTTTCTCGTGCGCAATACGCACATCTTTTTTTAATCGTAACTTACTTTCCCTTGTGGACACCGCAGCTGTGCAGCTTGCTGAACTTGGCTGCGCAAACAATTCATTTGTGACAGTCGATGGGAATTCGTCTGTCACAGTGCGCAGCGTTGGCGACGGATGTTTTTCCACGTATTATGCGAATGCATTCTTCAGCATTATTGCGTTTCTCACAGAGGCCATCAACAATGCCACGGTTGTGATAGAGAATGTTCTCATATCAGTGTCCCTTGATGCATTTTGTCCTGTTCAACGTAGCGCGTATTTTAACCGGATCGGCAGTCGCGCCGCTGCGGCCCTTACGCTGACAACAAACTCCGGCATCTACGGCTTCCTCGTTGGGACGCTCATCGCCACGGGCTCCTTCACAAACTCCAACATTATGATCCGTGGGGCCTTGGTGAACGCAGTGCCGCCCAATATCAGCCTGTGCACCACAGCGAACAACGCGGCATATTCCCCTTCACCCTTGTTGTTACAAGTATTCGTCAGTCTTGGCCCCCTGATGTTCAACTCAACAGCCTTATTGCTGGATACGCTGAGTATTGTGGGTCCTGGCGTGCCTGCTGTTTCTGCTTTTCGCGTCTTCATCGCCTCTGGCACTACGATTGATTTCGGAGCGACGTGCGGTCTTTTGCAAACGAAGATGACTGTCATCGACGTTTTCACAGACTCAAACAAGAACATGAGCATGAGCGGCGTCAGCGGATTAGGAGGGAGGCCATCCATGAACCTCAACGTGAGCCTCGCCATTACGTTAGGACTAGCGCTCACGGGTAGCACTAACAACAGTTCTAGCATGTGGTCATTTTCTGTCTTCCACGACATTCTTAGCACCATCAGTAGCTCCACCATCAGTACTGAGGGCCTTCAGTCGTTGCGGCCCTCCACCAACCGTCTCACGGCTGCCTTTCGAATGACAGGGTCGACATCAGTAAATATGATCTTGCGCCTTGTGGACGTTCACGCTACTAGTCTAGAGGATAGCATTGGCGTAGTGGGCTCCGCTCCACATGTGCTGCTCCTTGAGCACGGCGTTGTAGAGGACAACACAACGCTGATCGTGATGAATAGCCGTGCAACTGGTTTTGGCCGCATGATCGCAGCAAGTGTGGGATACTCCAGCAGCGCAACGACACTACAAAGTAGCAGCGCGTTGGGTCCTGCGTCACGTGTTCACATCCAATGCTTAGAATGGGACGGGAGTGCAACCGTACCTCTTGGCGTGCTTGGTGTCGTCCGGGGTCAGGCTATCTTCATGACCTGTCTGCCTTCTGTGAGTGCGTCGCTTGATGCCACACGCTCTTTAGAGGGTGTAGTGGGGGCCTTCGTTCCTGCACCGACTGTCCTTGAGACTCCTGTAGCTTTGGCAGCGTTGGTGGCGACCGCCGGGCTCTCCATTGTCCAGTCCGCATCCGTCTCGTCGCCCTTATCGCGTAGCCTTGCAATCCTACGCATCGCTCAGTGCTCTGGTGTCGAAGCGCTAGAAGGGCCACTAGGCGTAGATGCCCATCCCACACGGATTTCCATCGGAGAGGACGTAGGCGGCTCCCAACGAGGGTCCTTGATTATGAACTTCTGCGTCCTATGGGGTGGTCTTGCTCTCTTGTCTACAGGCGAGGCTCTCTTCTTGGGGTGGTACCGAGACAATGCTCTGTGGACTGTGCGCGAGGCCCTCAGTCACCTCCAGCTGCCTGGTGCGTGGTCGATGTTTGTCATGCCGCTGCTGTCCCCGGTCGTATCCAGTGCGGTTCAGTTGATCTCTGGCACTGCGCAGGGTGCGTTGAGCGGAGGCGATGCCGTGGGTGGTGTCGTTGCTCTGGTGATTGTCGCGCTGATAACAGCGGCTGTCATGTACTGGTTGCGACCTTCGTTCTTTCATTCTGTGGTGGAGGGGCGAGTCGGCAATAGTGCGTGGTATCATCAAGGGTGCATGATCCAAACGGCACGACGCCGAGTGCTGCAAGCCGCGAACATTCAAGATGGTGCAAAAGAATTGGTCCTCTTTATGGGAGCTCCTCTTGGAGCGTGGCGCGCACGACGAATAGCACAAGCCGCGAGCTCCAACCTGAACAATGTTCACCACGACCTGCACGCTCAGCGTCGCGACCTGTTGTGTCGTCATTTGCGTCCGCTGTACGGCGATACAATGGCAGGCCGCCATTGGTGGCTGGTGGTTGACCTCACCTCAGGAATCGTCATAGGAGTTCTTGGCGGCATCATGCCCTCGACAACGCCTGCCTGCGATGCGCTCCTGTGGGTCGCAGCAGTCGTACTGTCATGCGTTGCGGTGGCATCCATTGCGCTCGGACCGATCTTCACGAGCCGCATCGACTGCTTCGTGTATCAAGTGTGCGCAGCAGGAGGTGCCATCATCGCCATCGGCGCCGCGGCAGGAGCGAGTGACGATGTTCTGTCCGCACTCACCATTGCGATGCTTCCCATTTCGCTGATTGGGATGATTGTGGGGGCATTGAAGTGGCTCTGGTCTGTTGGGCAGCGTTTCCCCTTGGGGGCTATGGACCTCGGCCTGCCATCGATTCCGCAAAGTGGTGATCCTTGGGGGCAGTGGTTCTCGCAGGCAACACCGAACCGCGAGCAAAATTTGAACATGCTCGTAAAACTGGCGTGCCGTCACGCATCGTGGAGAAACAGCAGGTCACGCCACCACTTCTCTGCCAACGCTGCTATCACACCGACCTCACCGAAACCAAGAAAAAGTCGATCTGCATCCCCGAAGTCATTCACATGGGAGTAGAGTGTTCAATAGTGCTTGTTTGTTTTTATTGTTTCGACGACCTACCTCCTTACTCTACTGTCACCACTCTCATACGCTCTAACAGTCATTCTTGACTTGAATCTTCACCTCCTCTTCTTTTTTGTTCCGGCCTCAGTATCCTATTTTCACTTCGCAAAATAAACTGGTTATGGCTCCATAACAAACCAAAGTTCAGCAAAGGGAAAACAAACGTGTCTGTGTGTTGCTAACGTATGTGTGCAACGTCTAGCTGTCAATGAGTGTCTTTCAATTTATTTATTTCCTTTTAGAAAAAGCTCAGGCCTGCTTATGTCGCTTCAGGACGTTTCCAACACGTTAATTTTAGACATTGGTTCGGCCTCTATCAAGGCTGGTGTGGCGACCGAATCGCTCCCCGCTGTCGTCTTCCCTAGCGTCGTTGGCATTCCGGCAAAGAAAACTGGAATCCTCAAAAAGAAAACCGTATCCTCCAGCGATGAGGCAAATCTCCCCTCCCACATCGTAGGGCACGAGGCGCTCCACAACCTTCACCGATGCACTGTGACGTATCCAATTGAGAGGGGTGTGGTGCAGAACTGGGCGTACTTTGAGCATATCATCCAACATTGCCTCACGGATTTGCAGTTGGACGCGGAGTCCACAGGCGTTGTCCTCACGGAGTTGCCGTTTAGTCCTAAAGGGAACGTCGAGCGCATCGCTCAAACCTTATTTGAAGCATTCAACATCCCTCAACTTGCTGTGATTCCTAGCGGCCTCTGTGCACTGTATGCTAGCGGCCGAACCACCGGTGTGGTCTTGGACTCCGGTGCTGGCGTCACACACATTACGCCAGTGTTCGATTCGTTCATTGCGTCGAATGCAATCAATCGCATCAACTTTGGTGGTGACGACGTGACGCAGCATCTTAAAACAATTCTGTTCGAACGCGGGCTCAACTTTACCTCCCCAGTGGATCTTCTTCAAGTGAAGAAAATCAAAGAGCAATTGTGCTTTGTGAGTCAGGACTACGAGAATGACGTGAAACCCGCTACTGATGAGGGAAGCTTTTTGGAGGACTTTAGACTCCCTGACGGCCAGTCTGTTGCCCTCGGCAAGGAACGATTCCGCGCTGCTGAGATCCTGTTCAACCCCTCCATTTTGCAATCGGAGCTCCCCCCACTTGGTGACTTTGTGGCGGAGTGCGTGAAGAGGTGCGGTATCGATATCCGCAAGGCGTTGATGGGTAACATCGTCCTATGCGGAGGCAACACGATGTTCGAGGGGTTTGGAAAGAGGTTAGAGACCGACGCCACCAGACACTTCCCTGGTCTGTTTGGATCTGTCAAGGTCATTGATTCTGCAGATAGACTGTTCAGTGTCTGGGCAGGTGCTAGTGTGGTTGCCAACTTACCAACGTTTTCGAGCAACATCATCACGAATGAAGTGTACCAAGAACACGGCCCTAGCATTGTACACGGCTACCAGAAGCCACATGAGGATACCGACGCTGTGGATGCGTAAAAAAAAGACGGAAAGTGGGATGTTGTAAAGATTTTAGTGCATGACCCCTTTGATTTGGCTCATTTTTTTTTTGTTTTGTTTTCTCTCACACTACCGCAGCAGCACCATCAAATCAAAGTAGCACTTTGACAAAACCAACAAGAGTGGCCCTGCATACGCAACGATGTACCACAGCCTTGACGAGGCGGCAATCATCACCATCTCCTCCTTCACCGGGCAGCGATGCCACGTGGAACTCCCGAGCTGGGTGGGCAGCCTCGCCGAGGCAATTCTACTGATTCGGGAAGCGCATTCCAACGCCCTGGTTGATGAGTCAGGCAAAGCGCACTTTCATCCCGCAATAGATTATCTAGAAGAAGTGGCGACCCACGAAACGATCGAATCGTTGAGCGACCTTCGTGCGGCGAGGGAGGTGCGCATTCACATTAAGCCTCGAACCGCCAACGCATCGAGTTGGATGATGGTGTCCACCGCAACCACGGCGCCAGACAACCTTACCACTGACGCGATGTGCAGCACTGATGCCAGTCCAGAGGTGAGCATAATGGCCGAGGCGGATCGACTACCAACCGCCGATTCGTCAGTTCCCCTCGTGGAAGGAGTCCCACCACCTCCACCACCGGTTGAGCATTCCGCAACTCAATATGACAAGAGCGCAACTTCCGATAGAATAGAGCGACGTTATGCAACAACGGCAAGTGGTTCGACAACGGCGGTAACATCGTTGACTGGTGGGCCAGATGACATCGAGCGTTTGATCCGGTATCACCAGCGGCTGCGTCAGGAGGTAGCGGCGCGCCATCCAGCGGCCGTGCAATATTCTGGTGACGACTATGAGGAGGCATACAAGAAATCTGTAGTTGCAACCGTAGCCAGTCCGCATCGCGAAGATCCACGCGTCACCAGCCCACCAAGGGACGAGGAGACCTTCACTATGTATGTGAGGGAGCATGATCAAACGAATATCACAACTGAGCTCATCACAAGGAAGAAGACCATTATGTCGCCATCTTCTGTGTCAGCCCCTCGTGCTGTCGTGACTTCATCGTCGCCAGTAGCCTCCGACGCAGATGGCCACCGTGCAGAGTTGCCTCTTCGATTCGGAGGAGACGGCTGGGCAACAACGCCTACGCCATCGCCGCCCATATCGTTACCACCACACGAAGAGGCCTCCTTTACGATTCATCAGCATATTCGCATGGAGCATCATAGTAGTCAATGGAGTAATGCGTCGTCTTTGGTATCGCGTGCGTCCGTACTCCACAACAACAACAACAAGCGTGTCGTTGCCGCTGTCATGGTGTCGCCGCCACCCGACGACCATAATGCTCCTCAAGCAGCGCTTCCATCGCACATCGCCTCACGAAGCAGCTCCTTGGCCTCAGCCTCTCTGTCCCAATTACCAACTGCAGGTACTACTGGTGACGCCTTACCGGCCCAGGCATTCGACGAGCCCGATGCACTTGAAAGTGAAGAACGGTCCCTTGATGCTGCAGAGGATACGGTTGCCCTTGTGCCCGCTGCCTTGAACGCACCGGAGCCGATCGAGTACAGCCCTCCCAACTCTGAAGAAGGGGCGACGGTTGAACCATCAGTGCAGACGCAAGAGGGCGGCACCACGATGCACAACGCCGTTTGTCTGATGTCTCCGGAGGGCTACCAGCAGCTCAGCACGGCTCCCATAGAGCCAGTTGGAATTCGAGCTCCCTCTCTCTCCACTGCAAGCCCCCGTCGCAATGACGTTAGGGGGTTACTCCATTCGCCGGGAAACGAAATTGTTGATGAACCCAGAATGATCTCTTCTCCTTCGTCGTCAACCATGTGGGCAACACCAACGACAGGGGCTCGTCTGGAGATCGCCGACGTGAATGCCAGGCGGCACCGATGTCTGCAACACGTGATGAACTCGTGGGGTATTGCCCCTCCCTCTTCGCTGCTGTTTCGTGAGTGCATTAGCGAGGTAGCGACTGAGCGTGGTGGCTGCAGTCCAGCAGCATTATCCTCCGGGCGCCACCTGCGTGAATTACATTTAGTTGTCGAAGGGCCAAGCGGAAGTGGCGCCACCACAACTGCCCTCACCATTGCTGGTGATGTGATTCTCTCTGCTCAGCAACAGAGGGAGCATGCGTTGGTTGGTTGCTCACTGCTGGTGCCCATCCAAGTTGCGGGGTATCTGGGTGACGATCAAAATAGAAATAACGGCATTGCCCAGTGGCTGGTGATGGTGTCAAGAAATTGGATCGCAGCGTCGCTACGTGCACTCGACGCTGCGCTGGGAGGGGCGTCCATTGACGTGGACGGCATTGCGGAGGCTGCGGTGCCCCTCCCCGGTCCCCCGCACGTCACCACCGTTCGTCGATGGCTTGGGCTCAAGTCATCGCTATCGACGGCACTTCTGGCCGCTTGTCCTGCACTGCCTGCTGAGCAAGCGCGGCGAGCAGCGGAGGACACGCTCAAACTCCTCGATGTGGTGAGGGACACAACCCACGTTGTAGTCACCGACGCTCAGCGAGCAGAAGACACATTAGCCAACGCAACCCCCAACCCGTCGCTCCTAATGGACTTGTGTCTTCTTCTCGCCTCAGTGATGCAGTACGTCCCTGTGCTCTTCGCTCGGTTGTACGGCTGGGAGGGAGTGCTGTACGTGTTAGACGGCCTGAGGGAGGTGCCCCACGTGAACAGCGTTGCCGCAGAACGTCTTCCACTGCTGATGGAGCTGCTACGCATGACGCTTGTGGATGACACCTCTGCATATCTGCCTGCTGAAGTGATCGGGTGTTCTGGTATGATCTACTGCCGTCACACGAATTGGGCCGATGCATTGGACATCCACCAGCGCCGCCACCATCAACATAGCATCATGCAGCATCCACATGATCACGCGATACTCCTCGGTGCCCACTCTGTGAAAGTTCTTGGCTTGATTTCAGACAAGGTTGCTGTGGAACGATACGGCTTCCCTGCGCTGCTTCGGATCCACCGGCAGGAGCCTCACGCAGATGCGGACAATGATCGGCACAGCACCATCGACGCCGTACGGCATTACCCCCTGCGTGTGTTCCTTGGAGCGCCTGGGTTTCTCGCGTTGCTGTATCGCCACGTTGCCAACAATGATGCCTCCTTTAGGACGTCGGGTGACTGGGTGCTTCCCCTCTCAGGTGATGATGCCGAGGTGCTGTGTGAGCTTGTGGATGTGTGCGCATTGACGCTCTCACCCCCAACGTCAGGGAGCCACCACCACTGACATCGAGAGAGTTAACAACCACACACAGTACACCTTGCAACCAGGAATACGTTGTTCATTATTCTACACGACACTACATTTTGTTTCCTTCTATGGCGTTGTTTTGTTTTTGTATTTGAAAGAATGTGTATTGCCGTACGTTTCAAAGATTTCCGGTACTTGTGCTGTTTATTGACTGATCAAGGAAACGAAACACACGCCACATGAACACAGTTCATGACAACTTCAGACCATCATCATCACGCACAAATACACAACACACGCGTACAAATTCAAAGCGAAGGGCATCGTAAGGTGTCTCGATATGCTGCTGTGTCAGTACTGATAGTGTCGGTGGTGATGCTGTTTGTATTCACAGAATGGAGGCAACCCACCACCCAAGGATCACAACCTTCAGCGATGGGGGAGGCCCTCATACTACTCCCGCCTCAGGCACCCCCTCACCAACAAGCGACAGCGACCGTCGTCGGTTGGGATGTGCCACTGTTCCTGCACGACTCGTTTGCTGGTGTTGCCATCGATCCGAGCTACGGTGCAGAGTTGGACATCGCATGCAACAACGTCCTCCCTGCCCACGGTACGTGCCTCTACAACACCACTACTAACTCCTCCCCCTCCCCTTCCTCGTCGTGCCTCGTGCGGTATCACCGTGCGGCACATTTGGCGTGTCGTGCTAACCATAGCGACCTCTGCCCTTGCCATCAGAAACGCATTGCCGTTGTGCACAATGTTCATTTCATCGGCGCTCTCAAGGATCGTATGATTCAACACAAACAGTTCTTCGCTGTGTCGCCTCAGCGAACCAACGATCGGACTGTAGCAGCATACACGTGGGCGCTGATCGATGCAACCACGCCTGAGACGAATGGTCTTGGTTGCATGTTCGGTGAGGCTTGGGCACTGGCAAAGATGAACACTTCTTTACCAATGATAGGTAATCTATCGGCGGAAATAAGTCGTCTGCAAGAACGACAAACCAAAGTGTCAACAAACGATCCTATTACTGCTAGCTCTACTAAAGGCGGAGGAACAGCGGCCTATGGATCCTGCGAGTGGCTACGGGACTCGCCCAGAGCAACACCGCCCAATCGCAGTACAACAGTAGACGACTCCGTGCCGGTCGAGGGCCAGGAAGTCTTCTACGCGCTTGAAAGTGGCGTGACGTTTCCTGGGCACGCGCTAAGCGTTCTCGTTGCCGCCATAGGACAATACGTGGCCGAGGGCCTTGATAAGCGCGGCATTCCGTGGCTAGTACCATGTCTCTCCTCGACTCAAGGAGCTACGGTAGCAGCCACAAGTGGCGGAAGTCGTGGGAGCCGCAGTAGGAGGTTTTTTTTTTACGTGGGCGCTGATCGATGCAACCACGCCTGAGACGAATGGTCTTGGTTGCATGTTCGGTGAGGCTTGGGCA
>CYKH01001518.1:23612-46360 GCA_001460835.1 Bodo saltans
GCGTCGCCGACATTGCCTCTCCTTGAGCGCATGTGGCACGTGAATACGGCGGAGTTGATTGTGACCACGTGGGGAAGCGCCATGGCAACTGTCACAAACCTACTCATGCCGCGGCGTAGACATCATGTGGGCCCCAACCACTCCAGCAGGAGTACCACCTCACTCGACGATGCTGAAACACAACGGACACCACCACAGCATCAGCAGCAGCGTATTCTTGTCCTTGTTCATCCTAGCTATTGTCACGAAGTGTTCGTGCTCAACATGCCTTACAAACAGTGCTTCAAGCTCACCCGGTCACCCGCCAAAACCTTCGCTCAAACTATCTCTATTGTGCGACGACGTGCGCCAACGGATTTTCTGGGCGGCCCTGACTTTTGCATTAAGTACCTCCTCGTGTCCTCTCTGAGGTACGTGGTCGACAGAGACCTTTTGTTCAGTTGTCCGAGACGGTGACTTCGCGCTTAAGTCCGGGCACACCAACGTCAGTTTGGAAGGAGCAATGCTACAACCTCAACAACAGCACGTACAACAATCAAAACAAGTTTGATGCTCTGAATCGTCGTAATAGAAAAAAAAACATTGAACGGTTTACTTTTTTCCCCCCTGTGCAAAAAATATGGAGCCTGACTGGTGTTTATCCGTAATGGAGTGAGTCTTTGTCTACATCCACCAACTCCACACATCTTTTCGTTAGAGAATAACCATTACTTTTTCCCCCCTGTCTGGAATTTTTCACTGCTTTTTGATTGCTAAGCCCAACGCAGGCACTAGAAAAAAAGGTGCTAAGATGTCTGATATCTGTTAAAGTATTGCCCCACCAAAGCAAGATGCAAACACTTGTGGAAATTCACAACTGCACACAGTACTAACTTTGTCCCCTCTACCCTCTCTATTCGCGGATGCGTGCACACAATATTCAACCACAAGAAGGTAACTCCATAAACAGAAGAAGAATATGTCCAACGGGTGGTGCACCATTGAAAGTTCCACACATCTTTTCGTTAGAGAATAACCATTACTTTTTCCCCCCTGTCTGGAATTTTTCACTGCTTTTTGATTGCTAAGCCCAACGCAGGCACTAGAAAAAAAGGTGCTAAGATGTCTGATATCTGTTAAAGTATTGCCCCACCAAAGCAAGATGCAAACACTTGTGGAAATTCACAACTGCACACAGTACTAACTTTGTCCCCTCTACCCTCTCTATTCGCGGATGCGTGCACACAATATTCAACCACAAGAAGGTAACTCCATAAACAGAAGAAGAATATGTCCAACGGGTGGTGCACCATTGAAAGTGATCCAGCTGTGTTCACAGAAATGCTTGAGAAGTTCGGCGTGGAGGGCGTTGCCGTGGAGGAGGTGATCTCACTCGACCCCTCCTCTCTAGAACAGCTAGGCACTCTACATGGGCTTGTGCTGCTGTTTAAGTACAAAGGATCGAAGCGTGAGGTGAATTACCAGCCGGAATCAGGACTATACTTTGCTCAGCAAATCGTCCAGAACGCTTGTGCTACCCAAGCTCTCATCAACATTGTCATGAACCGAAAGGACGATGGTGTGACGCTTGGAACGACGCTGCAGGAGTTTTTCGACTTCACAAGTGGCCTCGATCCAGCCACTCGTGGGGAACAGATAGGTCAGTCCGACAAGATCCGAGAGGTTCACAATAGCTTCACCCGCAGCACAGTGTTTAGCTTTGAAGACGTTGCAGCCAAGGACGACGATGATGTCTACCATTTTGTTTCCTTCATCTTCAAGCACGGGGCTATTTGGGAGCTTGACGGGTTGCAGCCCGCTCCTATTCTTTGCACAAATGCCACAGACGATGATTGGAGGGACAAAATGATAACCTCTGTTCAAAGTCGCATCGCAGAAATCAGTGCGCAGGACACCACCGGCCAGGGCCAGGGTATCTCCTTTTCACTGCTGGGCGTTGTTGCGGACCGCATTCCGGCGTTAGAGCTGGAACTTGCGTTACTTCAATCGGAAGAGAAACCAACAACACTAGTCGAGGCGCAACTTGAGCAACTTCGTCAGGAGCGGGAACAAGGGCGTATTGAGAACAGCCGCCGAAGACATAATTACGTGCCAATGGTTGTGGCCCTCCTTCGCGCCTTAGCGGAGAAGGGGAAGTTAGAGGGCATTATTGAGGAAGTGAAGCAGAAAAAAGCGGCTCAGGCACAAGCTGGTGGAAAGAAGTGAGAGAGTCGCCATTTATTTCTTGTGATTCTCCTCACACACAGGTTCTCACACACACGCACACAAATTCAACTTCCAATCGCACGAACGCGTATTTTTGCCTCATCATACTCAACATCTTTGTTTGCTGTTTGTTTTTTTTGTAGTGGCCATACATTAAACAGAAAGCAAAAGGGACTATCATTCCATCCATTTGGTGTGTGTGTTTTGGATTGCGGCTGTGTTTTGTCTGATCGATCCCCTCGACGTCCTCGGTTGCTGCACACCTCCTAACAACACAACACATCGTATCGCGAATCAACTTGCGCTAAGTTTGTATTTTATGGACTCGATGCTCGACGACACCATCAATGGTGGTGGCCCTACTCCAGCAGCAGGAGCAAGTAAGTTGGTCCGACCCTCGGCGTCGAGTGCCCCCGCACATCGAGTCGCATCGGCAGCGCCAGGTGGGGGGAAGCACAGGCAGCTCACCCCCCTCCGGGCGCAACATGTACTGGTAGGTGGGTCACCGCATCTCCGCCCAAGCACAGCTCAACCAGTTATGCAAAGCAATATTGCCGTTGCGCCATTGTCATTTGAGGGTCCTGTTGGCGTTGTGAGATGTGTGTCTCCAGTTGAGCTGGTCTCTATTGTAGACCGGCTGTACAGGAAAGGCCTTGAGGAGAAGAAGAGACATCAGGAGCTGAGCGCGGCAGGTGACCGCAGCCCCTCTCCCGCAAGTCGTCCGTTGTCGCCCCCTGCCGCCGCGCATCTCCCCCCACGCCCTGTATCAGCTGCCCCCACACTCACTTCCGACGAGATGAAGGAATCTGTGCACCGTCTGTATTACACTGGCATGAAGCACAAGATCGATGAGCATCGTCGGCTAGCAAGTTTTTTTTTTTCCCCCACACTCACTTCCGACGAGATGAAGGAATCTGTGCACCGTCTGTACTACACAGGCATGAAGCACAAGATCGATGAGCATCGGCGGCTAGCAAGCAAATATTTATTTCAGAGGCCAAAGAAACTTCAAGAAGGAGTCACAGCGAAAGAGTTGCGCGACAAAGTTGTGCAGCGTTTCTACGTAGAAGAAGCATCACGTCACCTAAAGGTGCAGGAGGAGCTGCACAAAGCATACGTGGAGTCGACTCAACCAATCATTTCACACAAGAGTAGAGAGGAAATTACGCTTATCGTGGACCGTCTCTACACTGGTGGGAAGTAGAAAAAGATTCTGCGAGAGAAAAAAAACGATCGAAGGAGGGCTTATCCGCAGCCATTTTTTTTCCCCCCACCTACCCCTTACCCTGCCTACACATTACCCACACCACTCGCAAAACAAGCGCACTGAGCAGTGCGATGGACAAGTTTAGTAGTCCGTGATGAATGAGTTTTTCCGACCTTTGTACACTTTTACGTTCACTACTACCAGCTGTCTTTTGTAGGGCAGGCAAATATCCTTACGTGCCATGTGCACTCGTCTCACTGGAGCTAGCAGTGAACCAGCGAAACTCTTGATTGCTTCTCCTTGTTTTTCGGCAAAGAATTTAAAAGAAACACTGTAACATGTCGCGTGGGAAGCCAGTCATCCGTGCACGAGGACGCGGAGGCCCTGCCAAACGCAACCGCGACGCAACAGAGGCGGAAGATGCAGAGCAAGTCACACAGCAAATCCCTCACCCCGTATCCGCGGCGTCAACCCCAGCAGCTACCACCACCTCCCCGCCATCATATCACTACGACATCCGGAAGGCCATCCGCAACGTGCTTGACGACAAGGAGTTTGCCTCCATTTGTAGTGCTGAGGGGAACATCGTCCTCACAACAGAGTTGCTGCTGGACGTGGTGTGCTCTGCGTGCGACACTGCGGTGCACGAACCGCCACAGGAGGCCCCTATTACTGCGGAACGTGTTGTATTCCACGTGCTCAACGCAACTGCGGAAGCATGTTCGAGCAGTGTGGTGCTAAGCGGATTCGCATCGCTGTTCGCAAGGAGAG
The DNA here is from genome assembly GCA_001460835.1 of Bodo saltans. Classification (NCBI taxonomy): domain Eukaryota; phylum Euglenozoa; class Kinetoplastea; order Eubodonida; family Bodonidae; genus Bodo; species Bodo saltans. Next base: position 27,796 of record CYKH01001518.1, read on the forward strand.
CTGTCAACTTCTTGCCCAAGCTAGAGCCTCTGCAACCTCCTCAACAACAGTCGTCCGGTGCCGACGAAGGGACAAGCAGACCGCGGCACGATGCTCGTCGTGGTGGTGCAGGGGGTGGCCGCAGTGGCTACCACCCCTCCCACACAACTCACTCCGCAGAGGATTCAGCCAACGCACTGCTGCCGCTGCCCACCAGCTCTGCAGACTTGAACGGACTTCTCCCCACACCCTCATCCACCCAATATGCACCTCCACAAACTAGTCAGTGGGCAGGTCTCCCTTCACCGACAACGTCGCTGTTTCCTGCTCCTCCTCAGCCAGCCTCGATGTTTCGCGCCCCGCCACCTGCACAACCAGCGTGCAGTGGTCGCGTGATTGCACTAGACAACGTCCCTCATCACTTTTTAGGATCCGATGCGCTGCGCCCGCAAATTCAAATGATCAGCTCCAGACTCAGGAATTGTTATTTCTTTAACACAATGCAAATTTCCCAGACCCAAACTGTGATCGTCTCGGTGAATACACCGCAAGCAGCCACAGAACTCGTTGCCCGCGTCAACTACACATCGCACGTCGATGGAGGCCCAATCTTGGCGCGTGAGGCAACATCTGAGGAGACGGCTGCACTTTGGGCACCGTTGCTGCAGCAGCTTCGCACGCAAGAGGCCACGACCCTTGAAAACCTTGAGCTGTATGATGCCAAGAGTCCAGGGAAGCTACGATCTTCGTGGCACCAAGCGCAGGAAGCGATGCTGCGTGTTGATCAAGAATTAGAAAGCAGCTCCTTAGATGGCTCGTTGGTGCCTGCACGAAAACTGGAGCTGCTTCGCACAAAGCTGGCAGCAAAGCAACAGCAAGATTACGCCACGGCGGAACTTGCTGCTCTGAATGAAAGCCTGGAGGGGCCAGAGCATGACGCCTGCTCCAGCAGCACAGCCGCAGCGTGTGGAGGCGCCTCACTGATTTACATTTTAGACGTCCCACCTAACATCCCTGACAAGAAGTTTCTTGTCTTCTTCGAACCGTTGCGATCGATGGCACAATTGGTGCATGTATGGCGTGACCCCTCGTGTCCCACACAGCTGTGCTGCGCACTGAACAGCGCTGGGCAAGTCTTTGGCATCCTGCGTGCTCTTGACTGCAACGAGTTCCGTTTCTGCGGTGCGACCTTCTCAAAGCAGCGGCCTCAAAGCTCAGCTCCGCAGCAACACCAACCACTCCAACAGCAGCAGGAGCAGGAGCAGCAGCAGCAGCAAGCGGTGGACGAAGTTACTGGTGCCGATCAATAACATACTCTACAGTTACGAGCGCGAGTTGATAGAATGCCGTTTCAAATAAACAAACAATCTGTGAAATGACGTGCGCAACAACACTTCTACCACTGAAAACATGTTATTCAAAGAATCATCCAACACCCAACGCTTTTCTACTCCATTTTTCATGATATACCTCAAGAAGGAAGGGCAAAAAGACATCTTGTAGACAAGTGACGCAGTGCTGATTATTTTGCAGGCTGCTACAGGAGAGTGACAACGCAATTACATCATCATTGTCATGCCCCCAAAAGAATCTGCAAAGGAACGAAAAGATCGCGAGAAGGCAGAAGCACTTGCAGCCGCTCAGTTTCATGAGCGTCAGCAATTTGAGATCGGAGAAGAAAAGGCGCGGCAAGCCGTCGAGACAACGGAATACCTAGAGCGCCTCGAGGCTCTCGTAGAGTTCTACACCTACATGACGAACCCCACCAGCCGCCTGATGGTGCGATACACTGAGTGGATCTCTTAAAATGGCAGATGTCACGCTTCAGCTCTCTGAAAGGATGACGTTAGTGTTGCAGCAGCAGCAGTCCATGCACACCAGGATCCCAGTACGGATTCGTAAAGCCTTATTCAGGTTGGAAAAGGACGACTTGGTGCGTATCTTAGACACCCTTAGTTTTGAGGAGAATGCTCTGCAAGCGATCCTGCACCGCTTCCCGCCGCCGCAAGACGACCCTTTTGCGACAGGATCGCCGCATTATTTGAACGCAGATGAGGCAGGCGCGCAACAGTGATCACCACTAACATTTTCACTGGGAGACTGAGAGCGAGAGAGGAAGGAGGAATTGGCCCTCTGATGACTCCTGTGTACATTACTCAATATCTTTGAATGGCGCGTTTGGTGAGAAATGCGGAAAACAGGAAAATGCTTGGTGGACTTAGTCTGTTGTTTCTTTTTGTTGTTGCGTAGCGTATCACACAGCAAAGAGCATTTTACAGTGGGACAACGAGATTTTGTCGCTTCGAAGAGTGTGACCTCAAGGATACAGATGTCGCTGATGACTATCGTGGTCTGTGTGTCAATCGTTGCTATCGCGCTTTGGGTACTGTTTGCCCATCGGCGGCGGTACGGATCTGCCCGTGGTGGTGCAGCGCTTGGAATAGCAGCAAGTGAGTCCAGTTCTTACAACAATGGAAGCATAGAAGACGGCAACGGCGGCGTCAACAACGAATGCCTCTGTCGGAAATGTGGCGCTGCTGCGCTGGCTAGTGTCGCGGTGAGCGAGCAATCAGGGTGGTCAGGTGCCTTTGCAGAAGCTACCCTGCGTCGCAAGCGAATGTGGATGGCGCAGCGTGGCGAAGAATTTCTGAGGAATGTGATGTTTGGGAGGCGCAGCGCAGGGCTCGGTGCAGCGTGGCGAAGAATTTCTGAGGAATGTGATGTTTGGGAGGCGCAGCGCCGGGCTCGGGTCGCTACCTGGAGCACGATGTCGTCAGTGTCACAACCGTTTGTCCTTCGCTGACCATCCATCCCCATCCCCACCCGTCACAAAGAAATTGAAGGTTGATCAGGGCAACTCCCACCACACCATCTCCGCAACTCCACAGGACGAGCTTCAGTTTGCTCTAGACTTAGCGGATGCATTGGTAGAGACCCAACAGATTGGTGGAGACCCAACAGCACAAAGCGTCGCTGCAGCGTCACACCACCGCTTACAGCGGACCGAAGCAAGCGAAGGATTAGCCGAAATGTGAACAGTGTAAGTTTTTTTCACCACCCGATGATGGTCAAAGAGAGGGTACGTTTTTTTCACCACCCGATGATGCTCAAAGAGAGGAAAGTTCCGCCTGCTCCATATGAGGCGGAAACAAGTTGGCTAGAGATCTTTTTATTTTCTTTTGTTGCTGTTTATTGTCTTTCCTTCGTCTCGCACTGGCTGAATGCGTGACTCAGTCTCGCACTACCATCTGTATTGTGTTGTCTTTTTTGTTGCATGCGCTCGATAGAACAGGCACAGATGCCGCCAGATCACACACTCATTGATTGGCTGGGGACAGAGGGTGCAGCGTCACGGTCTGGCGTGACGCATCGCAGCGCACCCAGTCGACGCCGCTCCTCTCAGCACCACAACAGCAGCGACGACTCAGATCGCCTCTTGCTGGTGATGGGCGGGATTGTCTCGTACGCGTTTGAAGCGATCCAACCGTGGCTGGCGGCAGTGGCCGTGGGAGTGGCTTGTGGCCTTGTGGCCTCCTCGACTGAGGTCGTGACGCACTGGCTGACAGATCTGAAGCTTGGGTTTTGCAGTGCTAATATTTGGGCCTCGAAGTTTCTATGTTGCCTCCATGACCCCCGCACTAGCAACGGGGGCGATGCGGGTGAGGGGTGCGCGGCGTTTGTGTACTGGGCGGAGTGGTGGGGGACATCATCCTCCTGGTCCGCACTGGTCTCAGAGATGGGGATCTATATTATCCTCACTGTGTCATTTGCCGTGCTCGCCTCGTGGCTGTGCCGAGAGTATGCCCCGTGTGCATCTGGCAGCGGCATCATTGAAATCAAAACCATTTTAGGAGGCATCCGCATGAATGAATATGTCACGGGTCGTGTGCTGTTCATCAAATGTATAGGACTGTGTGCATCGGTCGGTAGTGGAATGAGTTTAGGCAAGGAGGGGCCTTTTGTGCACCTAGGCACTTGCATTGGTGCCAACGTTGGAAAATTGTTCCCCAAGTACCGTCGCGACGAGGGCGCCAGTCGTGAGTTGATGAGTGCTGCCGCTGCTGCCGGCGTTGCTGTCGCATTCGGCTCGCCTATCGGGGGCGTATTGTTCTCCCTAGAGGAGGTGTCCTATTTCTTCCCTCATCGGACGATGATTCAAGCCCTTGTCGCTGCGGTGGTATCCACGCTCGTTATGAAAGGTCTCGATGCCACCCACACAGGCAGGGCCGTGTTATTCTCCATTAGCTATCATCATGAATTCGACGAGGGCGCCAGTCGTGAGTTGATGAGTGCTGCCGCTGCTGCCGGCGTTGCTGTCGCATTCGGCTCGCCTATCGGGGGCGTATTGTTCTCCCTAGAGGAGGTGTCCTATTTCTTCCCTCATCGGACCTACTAAGTTCGGGAACAGCGACGCCACCATAGGTGCGAGCAGTACTTTCCGGAGCTACGGTGGGTGTGTCCATCCCGGCACAATAAGAGGTAATCGATAGTAGTACTTAAGGTAACCAAGCTCAACGGACACAAGCAAGAATAACCTTAAGAACCGCCGTAATAGCCTCGCTGTCACACGTTCACCATGCGACGCACCTGCTCCTAGGCTTACGCGCGGAGACAGGAGTTCGCAGTGGGTCAGTCTCTCCATAAACGGCACCGCCAGTAGTGACCATAAGAGTATTTCATCATTCCAGTGATGCGAGGGGGCATGCTCGGCACGCTGGTGGATCTGTTCGATGACTGCTCCAGTGATGCGAGGGGGCATGCTCGGCACGCTGGTGGATCTGTTCGATGACTGCTCCCACGGCAACGCGAACGGCTTCCTTTGCATCGAAGATGAGTCTCCGATTGTACTGCAACTACTTCTTGCGGTGCTTCTGAGAATGATCATGACTGTGTTGACCACAAGTTGCGCTCTGCCCGCTGGTGTCTTTGTGCCGTCGCTGTTCATTGGGGGGTGTTTAGGCCGAGCGGTTGGCATCTGGACTCGTGCGATCGTAGTTCAGAACCACGCCACCTCTGATTGGTTTCACGCCAGTTGCGGGGCAGACCCCTCCTCGTGCGTTGTGCCTGGAGTGTACGCAATTGTCGGCGCCGCAGCCGTACTAGGCGGTGTGACGCATATGACCATGAGCCTCGTCGTGATTATGTTCGAGCTGACAGGTGGGCTTGAGTACATTGTGCCGTGCATGCTCGTCGTCATTACCAGCAGATGGGTGTGCGATGTTCTCGGCGTGCCATCCATCTACGACATCCAGCTGGACTTCAAGGAGTACCCCTACTTGAATATTAAAGCAGAGGTCTCCTGGGACATTACCGTGAGGGATTTCTTACGATATCGCGAAAAGCGCCTTCAGCGCAGCTTGTTGCGCGCCGCAGCTGTGCCTCTGTCCACAGTAACGGCGCCTCCTGTGCAGTTATCATCGCAGCAGCAGCTTTCCCATTTATCGTCGCATCATGTGATTGTATTTTGGGATGGAATGACAATAGGTGCCCTTGAGCACATCCTCGCTAGCTATCCACACCGGTGGTTCCCTGTGGTGTCGTCCCTTACTACATACCTCTTTGTCGGAAGCGTGAGTCGCGAGAAGGCCGAAAAGGTTCTGAGCAAGGAGCACGCGGCAGGAGACGCTGCCACCGCCAGGCAGAACATTCAGCTCTACTTCACCACATCCATTGCATCGGCCGCTGCAAGGACCGCTGCTGTGACGGTAGCAGTGAGCTCACCGCGTGAGCAGAAGCGGGGTGCCGACGCTGGCGTTGCGTCACCTCCTATCGGGCGTTCGCCTCCCGCGCACATTCAGCAGCGCCTCGCCGATGTGCGAGACTGGTCGGGACTTGTGCACCACTGCGCTGTTCAAGCATCCCCAGACATGGCCGTCAACGGTGTGCTTATTGTCTTCCGCGCTCTTGGCAACCAACACGTTGTCGTTGTGGACGGCGGCAGGCTCGTCGACATGATCACAAGGGGCGATATGATCACCTTCCTGCGTACCGCACGAGCAGATGAGGGGGCAAGGGGGAGCTTGAAGCGATGGATCCGGCATCGTGGAGGTTAGGTGCTGGTGTGCGTGTTTCTGCTTGATAGATTGCAGTTTGTTTCGTTGTTCTGCCGCGATCAAGAGGGAGGTTTTCTCGTTGTACGTGTTGCTGCGATTTTTTAACCATCTCACGACCTGCTAACTTTTTTGTTTTCTATCTGTGCACTGCGGTCATCGCAAGGAGTGAACATCTTTGAAAACAAAAGATTTCGCCGAAAAGCAAAGTAGAAGAGAAAGACAAGTGAAGCATTTGCAAAAGCAGAACCTCAATAAAATAGAAAAACACGAAAGTCAACAATCATCGAAAATGAATGCCGCTAAGTTGCCCTATGAATCAGGTGCAGCTACAACAAGCACTGTGAATCACCATGGTGCTGCGTTCGCTTATCGTGTAGCAACATTGGTAAGTGTATTATGTTTGAGCGCGCTGCCTGCTGGCGGAGTGCATGCAATCAGCGTGTCTGAGGTTGGGCTCCCCACTGCATTGTGGGAGACCGTTGTCGTACCAGGGGGGAAGCCAACATATGGTCTTCGTCACGCACTCTACACTGGGTCAGCAGTGCCCCAATATTTGATCTTGGAGCACTTGTACGACGCGAACACGACAGCTCCACCAAATATGCAAGTTCAGGCTCGAGTCACCTCGATGGAAGGGTTTGTATCGTATAACGGGTTGTTTGTTGCGCCTCAGCCATGCACAAATATTTCCATCGTTCGTAACAACGCATTGGTCAGCGTTCCCGTGGCGGATGTTACCTCCACTGACTTCGCCACCGTTGCTGGCGCGTTGGTCACGTGCAACTGGGGAGGCTTCCCCACGGTGAATTATTTTCCTAGCGTGCCCCCCTCTGTTTCGATGATAGTCTACCCCCCGTACGTGTTCGACGCCACGGACTACTACGACGTCCTCGTGTGGACTGCGAGCCTTAACACCACCGTGTGGAACTCAGTGCGCACCTACAACATGCCCGCAGATTGGACCGAAAGCTGGAGCACATTATGGGCAGTGGTTGCGGATATGGAAAGTACAGATTATCAACAAGTAGCCTTCGCAAACATTAATATCTTGCACAATGCCACCTCAAGTGCCACAGATTTGTATTGGCTAGCCACCCTGCAGCAAAAGACTGGAAAAAAAAAACAGCTTCTCCACAGTGGATTATTTTCCTAGCGTTCCCCCCTCTGTTATGATGATAGTCTACCCCCCATATGTGTTCGACGCCACGGACTACTACGATGTCCTCGTGTGGACTGCGAGCCTTGACACCACCGTGTGGAACTCAGTGCGCACTTACAACATGCCCGCAGATTGGACTGTCAGCTCGAGCACATTATGGGCAGTGGTTGCGGACATGGAAAGTACTGACTATCAACAAGTAGCCTTCGCAAACATTAATATCCTGCACAATACCACCTCAAGTGACACAGATTTGTATTGGCTAGCCACCCTGCAGCAAAAGACTGGGTACGATGCCGGTGCGAGCATCACCCTCTCCAGCGTCACAGCACCAGACCTCACCACCATCGCCTCGTCCATGTGCGTGGTCGGCAACATGGAGGCAGCATACTTCATGGAGCGAATCCCAGCAGGGGACGCCATCACAGGTGCCATTGTTGGGCTCACCTCCCCTCCTGCACCTGGTTGTGTCGAGGGTGTGAAGTACGCCGCACCCACGATGATGCAGATGTGCGACAACGACCCGATGTGCGTCGGTTTCTACACCACCGCACGCACGCTGACGGAAGAGTCAGGTCGCTGCTTTTTGTATCGGCGTGCGCTGAACAACTCTCAGGGAGTTATATCACCGGATATTGACATCACTCGTCTTGCCCACTGGAAGCGTCAATTGAATTTCTCCGACGGTAACGTTGGATGCCAAGTGAACATTGCCGATCCTTTGGATTTGACGATTCAAGTCAACGCTCCGAACGTTGAAGTTGCAGTCCTCGTGAACGAACAACTACAATTGACTTGCCAGTGGGCGAGCGCTGCCCCCTGCGGGACGTACAACGCCTGCGGCACCATCCAGGGCCTTCAGGCGGGGTGGACAGTGCGCGTCGTTCCAACTAGGGTCAACACGCTTGACAACACATGCCCCGAGGCCGACCTGCGAGTTCTCTTTCGAGCCTCGCCCTCCACCAGCGTCGGCAGTGTCAATCCGAACACCCCTGCCAACGGTGCAGCTATCACTCAGCTCAAAGCGACAGCGGCGTCGGACCTCAGCAGCATGACCCTCTACAGGGACGTGGTGGTGTATTCGAACATGTCGCACGTGTACCTGTACGTATTGCGTGCCACCAACATGAAAGTCTACGTGCAGCAAAGCAGTTTTGCATCCATGTCGAGCACGTATGCATTTTTTGTGGAGGGTGGCTCCAACATTGCCTTCTGTGGTGGCGGGGCGCCCTACGGCTTCAATGGGACAACTGGCTTAACGAACCGATGCGACGTGTGGGCGTCTTGTCCCGGCCCCCTGTTGCAGTCTGGCGAGTACACAGGGTCGTTAAGAATGTTCTTCGCGTGGGATCAAATTCTCGCCGTCTCTCAAAATGCGACGTGGTGCAATGATCGTAACCTCGTCGCTGACCCTACCCCATCGATCACGAAAAAAAAAAAATTCCAACATCGCCTTCTGTGGTGGCGGGGCGCCTTACGGCTTCAATGGGACAACTGGATTAACGAACCGATGCGATGTGTGGGCCCCATGTCCGGGCCCCCTGTTGCAGTCTGGCGAGTACACTGGGTCGTTACGAATGTTCTTCGCGTGGGATCAAATTCTTGCCGTCTCTCAAAATGCGACGTGGTGCAACGATCGTAACCTCGTCGCTGACCCTACCCCATCGATCACGATCCGCTTCTTGGCTGAGGTCACCACGTCGCCCGATACGCCGAGTGGTTGGTTAGGCACCACGGACCCACAGTCGGGTGATCGTGTGCTTTCCCCCATGGTGTACATCCCTATCTCTTCGCCCTCCTCGGTCAACGGACTGTTCAGTTTGAACACGACGACGGCGTTTAAGTATCTACAAGATTCAATTCTCACCTCGATGACCATTGCTGCTTACATACCGCGAGTATCCTATGTATTCACTGGCAATGAACTGCAGGCGTGTGGTGTTGACGTGGTAGGTGCCTCAGGCACGGCGACGTGTGCGTTTCCTATCAACCCTGCCACGACATATGTCAGCCTCCGTGTCGAGGATGGTAACCTTGCGGACAATGCGGTGACTTGGGCGGTGCAGGACGTCAGTTCTGCAAACGGTACCGCGGTGACGATCCGCAGTGGTCTATGCGGTGGCACTGCTGGGTACACGGACGGCACCGCAGCCACCGGCAACTGTGGCTTCCTGTGGACGTGCATCGCATTCCGGACGGACAGTGCGTTGTATGCCGGCAAGCAGCTGCGATTGTTAGTATCTGTCCCAAGAGGCATTATTAGCCCGCAAACCCAATGTCCGCCGTTCGGGTTCCTCGCCGTTGTGAACACAACCACAGCTCCGCTATCAACGCTTGCATGCAGCGGCTTCCAGTGCGCGTCTACCGGTGCGTGTGTCAACCTCAACCGAGTGTGCGACGGAGTCGCAGACTGTGGTGACGGCACCGACGAGGAAAGCTGCTTTGACTGGTACCCCGTTGAGACAGAATCGGTACTTAACTTCCCTGTGATTCTCAACACATCGACGGCAGTCATCCCCTCGGACTTCACCATCGACTCAATGAAAGACTGCCGTGCGCTGGCGCTGTGCAACCACTCGCAGGCAATCGCCTTCAACTCTGTCACACACGAGTGCGTCGTGTACAACTTTACGTCGCCAACTTCAGCTCTGTTCGACGTATCCTTCCAAGCCGTGCCGCTGATGCCGTACTACACTGTCTACATCGTGCTCACCACACCCCTGCAGTATCTGCTCTGCTCCGACCAACTAAGTTGCAATGGACGCGGTACATCAGGATACACCTCCAACGGCTGTGGTTGCTCATGTTTTGAGAAGTACACCGGTGCAGCATGCGAGAATTATCTTTCCATTGATGTCGACTATTCTCGTTTTTCCATTCAGTTTGTCGTCGCATCAGGCAGCACGCAGGAGGGGTCTGTCACTACTACCAGCACTGTGTCGGCACTTAAGAGCTGGATGCCGAAGGGTCTTTTCACCTGTGCAGGTCCCTTCCGCACTTCCTCACAGAAGTTGGACCTGGTTTGCACGGACGCAAGCGGCACCGCAGGGTCTGGGAATATCGGAAGTGCCTCAGCAGCAGCGCAGTTTAACCGATATCTCGGAAGCACCATGGGAGGCCTCTACGCCTCGGCATTAGCAGCAACATCCCTACCGCAGCCTGAGACTCTCACGGCGTGCTACTACTTTGGAGATTACTACCGGTGTGATTTACCAGCAGCAGTGAGCGTGGGTGGCCTCGCCGTTACAACATCCACCCCGATTAGCGATAAGACAGACACAGCTATCCTGGCCTCGCCGTCACAACATCCACCTCGATTAGCGACAAGACAGACACAGCTATCCTTAAAGTGAATCTCACTGTTCGAAGCGCCACAAGACGCCGCTCTGGCGTTACTGAGCGCGTTGTGACCGCGGCGTGCCCCCCAGAGTCCACCTACCACACCAATGTCACATCGGTTGGCCTTGCACTGTACTCGTGCTCCCTGGCCGATGTGAGCAACGCCACGGAAACTGATCCAGTTGTGAGTCTGCGCGTGTTCCTCGTGGAGTCTGATGGCGTCACCCCAATGTCCATCGCGTTCACCATCCTACCGCCAGTTGGGCCGAGCGCATCGATGCGGAGGAGTCTCAATGTTCCAGATCTTGACATCAACGCTGAGCCCAAGACAACTTCAGATAATTTCTCCGTCTGGTTGTGGTCCGGCATCGCACTTGCCATCCTCGGTGCCGCCGTTTCTTCTCCGTCTGGTTGTGGGCCGGCGTCGCACTTGCTATCCTTGGTACCGCCGTTTCTTGCTATCCTTGGTACCGCCGTTTCCTTCATTGTCATCTCCTTGGCTGTGATTTATCGCCAGCACTTGAAGCGTGTGCTCAATCGAACAAAGGGAGACGGTCTCGGTGCCGCCGTTTCCTTCATTGTCATCTCCTTGGCTGTGATTTATCGCCAGCACTTGAAGCGTGTGCTCAATCGAACAAAGGGAGACGGTTCTGGTTGTGGTCCGGCATCGCACTTGCCATCCTCGGTGCCGCCGTTTCCTTTATCGTCATCTCCTTAGCAGTGATTTATCGCCAGCACTTGAAGCGTGTGCTCAATCGAACAAAGGGAGACGGTGGCATGACGAGGCTGCACAAGGTCATATCGATTCTGTACTTGCAGCTCACGCGTGTCGACACCGATGATCCCTTGTCAGACGATGACGAGGAAGCAGTGATGAGCCCTGTTGTTGGCTTCGATGCAGATGCCACGGCAACAAAAGCAAAGTCGCTTTTTGGCACAGCGGTTATGGGAACGAACATCGCTGTATCGCCAATGATGAGCAACGTAGGTGTCGACAAGTTACGGCAATCGACCGCGTTCCCTAATATGAACAGGCGCAAGTACGCATTCTGCTGCAGCAGCTTCTGGGTGCTCACCTGGCTCATCGCCATCTTCCTGCTGCTGTACTACGTGTCGAGCAGTGGCATCACAAGCGACACGTGGCTGGTGGTCGAGAGGTATTCAGACAGCTCGTGTGAAGACTCAGCATTCTCTTCGACACCGAGCGCCGTGTTCTACGTCACTGATGATTCGGCCACCACGTGCCAGCGAAGAAAGATTGCGGGGACTGTGCCAAATAGTTTCTACTTCTCAGGTTACTGCATCACCAACACAACGAGCGATGGTGTTGGCAGCGCGGTTGTGCGATACCGTTCTGGGAACACGCAGGCAGAGTGCGAAGCGGCGGATGAGGCAGAAGTCGCCTCTGGCAGTTGCCTCGACTCTGAGGATTTGTGGGGGACAAATGACACGTCCTTTACGCGACTGTCGTGTGCTACCATTGCATCCGCTTCCACGCGATTTCAGTACCTGCAGACGCTCAGCTCGGAGACGCAACCGCAAGTATACTCCTATGTTGTGCCGCTAGACGCATCCCTCACAACACTCGGTGACAACGAGTTTGGTGGCGTCACTCGCCCGATGGTGCGCAAGTCTGGCCGCACAACAGTTGTCGCGACAACGACCGGTCACTATGACACCACAGGCATGGGCACAACGCTCTACCCAGTCCAAGGCCAACAGTTGTATCTTCAGCTTGGCAATGACACCGGAACGCCGGAGCTGTTCTTGCCTCCCAGCGAGCCGTCCTATTTCAGCCCCAGTACCTTCAAAATGGAATCAGACGTGCAGCATCAATTGATTGGATACCTCCTCGACTCATCTCCCCTGTACTCGTTCCTCGACAGCTTGCCGTCGTTCACCCTCCCAGAGCTGCCGATAGGGCAAATTTATGGGTACATGAACCGCAGCTCTCAGTTGACTGGTGCCGCCGCTGGTGTCACCTCGAGCCGGTACTACGGCGCCAGGCAAACAACCGTTGACATAGGAGCATTTATCGACACGTCTACGATGACGGATGGGCAAGGCTTCACGATCGCCTTCAATCTGCGTGCGACCCCACAGACCTACGGGTTTGCGTTTGCCGTCACCGACGCAATGGAGAACCAGCAGACCGGCACCTCCCCGATCCTCGATCTCATGATCTCGATGCTTCAGCAAAATGCAGGAGTCGACGGTTGGTTCGACGATGATTACCACATCTATCATTCACTGTTTGTGAACGGCCCAAGCCAGCAGCTTCAGTTCATCTACGCCTATCCTGCTCAGGTATTCGGCAAGGCGGAAGTCGACGCCAACAACAACACCCTTGGCAAGACGTTGGGCATCCTTACGTGGGACTTGGAAAGTTTGAATCTTGAGCGCCTTTTGAACGGGCTGTGGCACAACATTCGTGTTGTGATCCGCCTCGAGGCGAACTTGCTCAAGGTGCAGCTCATAGCCGATGGTGAGACATCACGATCGGTCCTTGGCTGGAACCAATGCCTCAACGACAACCCTCGGCCCATCTATGACTACCCTGCAGGCCAAGGGGTCTACATCTACAACAACACCAACAAGGTGAGCGCCGGGGCGTTGTTGTGGACGGGGTACTTGAACGGAGGCGTAGGGGACCTGCAGTACATGCCCTACGTGGAGGATATTTTCGCCATTTGGCAGTTGTCGTCTCCAGCGGTCCAGCAGTTCAACAGCATCAACACGCAAGGGTACACGATCTTAGGCTACGCCATGATTATCCTTGGTATTCTTTTGTTTATTATCATGCTGCTCACGTCGGGGAAGGACCTGTACATCGAAGCGAAGCGAGCGGAGCGTGCACGGCTGCAAGGAGTCTTCCTGCGGTATGTAGGAATCCTCAATGCTATGCCGGGCGGCTACCAGTTTCTCAAGTACACCACAGCGAAAAGGTGGCTGGGACTCTCCGACACTCAGTTCACTCAGTTTCTTGATGAAGTGCAAAACACCACCAGCGCAGTGCCGTTAGAGCTCCACCGCGTGCTGTACCTGGCGGGCCTCGCACTGTTGAAGAACGAGCCACGAGACATCGACAGGCCTCTTCCCAGTCGCAAAGAATGGGCGCAGCTGCTCGTGGATGACGAGGCCAAGTACATTCTCGACCACACCAGGCACTTCCCGTGCTACCGAGAGGGCCTACCAGAATCGGACCCTTACCGAATTCCAAACCAGCGTGGTGGTACATCCGGGGCGCTAGGAGGCACCTCCGAGAACGCCGTTCCAGACGGTCGAAATGAGGGCGAGGAGATCATCGCCGCTGAGATGATGTTTACCGCCACTGTGCGTGCCACCGCGACATTCAAACAAGAAGGCGAGACTGGCGCTGTGAACACTGGCAACTTGAATTTCAGCAGCGGAGGCACCGCGGCCACCTCGCAGCTTTCTATGAAAACGGATAGTCTGCCAAGCGTTGGTGTGGATCTCAGGCAGCTCTTCCTGCCGGTGATCAGCGTCGTGCAGGAAATCCACCTGTGGGTAACCTCAAGCGAACTGGTCCAAGAGTACCTGAACTACTTCCAGCAAGCGTTTGGGTTCATCTCCATTGACTTCGTCACCAGCTTTTCACTGCCCACGCTCATTACGCCCATCGTGCAGCTTGTCGTAGGCCTGCTCGCGTTCTTACTGCTGCTGTACTTGACTTCTATGGATCAAGTGTGGTTCTCGTGGTACGTTGCGAGGTAGCGCGACACGATCGAAATGGGAAGCACTGGAGGGGCTGACGACCATGAGAAAGATGCCTCTCAGCAGAACTCACCGCAACCCACTCCAAGGACAAACAACAACACCGCCACCACTGACCCCAATGCACCACCTGTTACTACTGCTACACGCATCCCGCAGTACGTCGCGCGCATCATGCAGCGCTTCCCTGACCCCTTCGGGAAAATGACAGAGTTCCCAGTCGAGTACGAAGTGGAGGTGTTGCCGCTGAAAGAAGCCATGCGCCTTGATCGGTTCCTCGGGATCTCCACACTAGGCAAAGACGACGACTCAGCGGAGGCCTCAGAAGAAAATGAGCGTGAGATCAGCGTCAAGGACGCCAAAGGGCGCGAATTTACATTGACGAAAAACACCACTTCGGACTCTCGCAAAGGCATCGACCGTGCGCCTTGCCTTGGTGTAGAAACCACTGCCCTCAACACGCAAACTTGCACCCTTGATGTCGTTGGCGTGAGATGCCGAGAGCACAAGTCCCGCCGGCTAGCGCCACAGCTTCAGACAGATATCTGGCCATTTATGCTTGCACCAGAGTGCTGCATCGTGACCAACGGAGTGCGTTGCGAGGCCTCGCAAGGGATTATCTACAGCTGCCAGTACGAGAAGGAGATGACGGATGGGACTCAGTGCAACTGCGACTACGCCGTTTGTGAACGTCACTACCGTGGTGGCCTCGTCGACGGCCTCACCGCTGAGGTCCTGGGTGTCGTTCGCACAGGCCTAGGGCGAGGTCCCCAGTGGATCATAGCAACAGTCGTTGTCCTCGGTGCCAACGCTGCCTACATGCCGTTTGTGCAAACCGCGTTCATGATCCTTGGCTGCCATCCAACCTACCAATGCGAGTTTACAGACTGCAGCTTCAGCAACCAAAAGTTCCTCCTGGCCGGCTTCCTTGCATGCTGCGTGATTGCTCTTTTCGGTCTTGGCGTACCACTCATGCAGACAGTGCAACTGCACCGTCGACGCAAGATGCTCCTGCAGGTGTTTTTTGCCGATGAGTACAACGGACGCTATGAGGAGAAAGACGATGACGCCGAGGAGGAGAAGGCGGTGTTGGAGAAGCTGCAGCGTTCGGCTGCTGCGGATGAGGAGGGCGGTGACCATGGCGCGTCCAGCTTCCGCGCGAGTCACCACGGCAAGGGCGGTGGCACACGCAAGCGGAAGGCGCCTCTGTCAAAGAAAGACAGCCAGGTCAACTCTGGCGTAGGTGGTGTGCTCGATCTTGAGAACACCATTGGAACCCTCGGGTCGTCGGTGATGTTACCTTTCAGTGGCATTGGTGCGGAAGTGGCAGCTGATGAGGCTGACGAGGGAAAGGAAGTGACGCAAGAAGCTGACGGCACGACGGTCACTGAACTCGTGTCTCCAGTGAAGCAACGCATTCCATCACTGCCGCCAACACCTAGGGGGGCTGTGGCAGCACCTGTGGCTGCACCACCAGCAGCACCTGCACCTGTGGTAAGAACTTCGCCAATTCCCTCACACTCACACCATAGCGCCTCCATCAACGACGTCGTCCCGAGCCCTGATGCGAAAAGGCCTGGCAGTTCCTTGGCATGGGCGGACGACGCGTCTCCAAAATCTGCAACGGTCAACTTAGGAAAACCTCCAAAGTTTGACGCGGAAGCAGACGCCAAGACACCACGAGGAGCGGATACTGCCCCCACTCCGTTGGTAGCGCAAGCAGCAGCTGGTGGAAATAATGGCAACGATGATGATGATGATAAAGGTTCACGACTTGTGCGGCTTAGTGAGTGGAGTCGTTTCCTCGCCTCAGATCTCACCGTCCTTGGCAACCTGTACAAACCCCTTGAGTTCGAGTGGATCTACCTCAGCCCTATCCTGCTGCTGTGGAAGGTGGTAATTGTCTGTCCTGCAGTGTTCCTGCCCGCCTCATCCTTTGCGCAGCTTGTCGGTATTAGTGCGGTGGAAGTGGGCTTCGCCATGTTCATCTTTATCACCGCCCCATTTACAAGTTCGATGGCCGACCTTATGTACAAGGCGGGGAACTGCCATCAAGTGTTGTTCCTTGGTGTTCGCGCCCTTGACACGGTGGCCCGGTATCAAGGAGGCGTTGGGTACGGATTCGCATTTCTGCTGCTTACCTTCGCTTATTTGGGATTCAGTGCAGTGTGCATCGCGTGGACTGTTCTTGGTGCGCAGATTCGAAAGATCACAGACCGCAACACGTCCACCAAGGCTCTGGAAGGGCTTGGCTTCCAATACGCGCCGTCCACGTCGTTGTACGTTGTGCCATCGCTGGACGGCGTCCGCAGGTTCAACCGCGCCACCAATGCGGACGAAGAATTACAGCCTGATGATGAAGATCAGTAGATGTGTGGAGGAAAATAGAAACGCGAGTGAGACAAGAAAGAAATGAATCTTCTTGTGTATCCCAAAGGATGAGTGTGCCCATAAAGAAAGAGAGTGATGTTTTGGGAAAAAATCCGCCTGGAAATAGAAGAACAGTGACAAGAACGTTTATTACGCACAGCCCGCTTTGAATTCCTTGTGTTCTTTTCTTCCCAGAAGCCTGCCTAGAAGCGCAGCATTTGACAAACTCCCTTTTTCATGTTTCCTGATTACGATGTGTCTACACATTTCCCCTCCCACATCACCGCTCTTATCACTCTGTTTACGTCCCTTTCACTCCAATGTTCCCTTAGTCCTGACGGCTCCCCCCCTATCTGTTTGCGGTGCACTGGCGCCCCGCCCCCACATGTCTGAACACTACTCTTCCACAATATACTTCTATCTCTCTGTTTGCTAGAGGCTGAAAATAGTCATCTGTACAGCATCATCCTCTGATTCTCTTTTTGTTTCTCTTTTTTGACAAGTGCATACTATGGCAACGACTGCAGCTGCAAAGCAGGCGCTGATTTCGGGTGATTGGCGGGAGACGAAGGATCCTCAAGGGAAGTTATACTACTTCAACCGCAAGTTGAACAAGACGGTGTGGGACCTTGATAAAGAGCTCGGTGCATCGACCAGCGCCGCAACCCCAAGCGCTACAACCACAACCAGTGCAGCTGCTGGGGCGAGCCAACCCCCAACAACAGGTCTCCCATCAACTGTCAGCTTCGAGACAATGGCAAAGGACTTGGTGAGCAAGGGTGTCTGGAGCGCAAAGACTTCGGCGGTCGGAGGATCGGCTTTCTTCCAGCATAACGAAACGGGAGAAACAACAAGAGACTTGGCGTTGTATTTGGAAATCACTTCCGCTGTGAACTCCGACAAACCTCGAGGGTCCCACTTCGGTGGAAATTCAGTCACGTGCGCTGATATTAGTGGAGGAGGTGCCCCCCAAGAGTTGCGGAGTAAGAACGGCACTCTTCTCGATCGGAATGAGCTCATTGGGGATGTCGACCCTTGGGTGACGTTGTTCCTCGCACGAGATCGTGGAGGGGAGTACGAGATCGCATCCCGCAAACTACTTCAACAAATTTTAGAGCGAACCGGCCAATGGGATTCGTGGAATCGTGCAGAAAGGAGATCAGAGGAGCTTCAGCGAGAAGTCACTGCTGTTAAGGTGCAGCTGAAAGCAAAGGACGAGACGATAGCTGAGCAAGCTCGTGAGTTGGAAGACTTACGAAGGATGCTGTAAAAAAAAAATGCACGAGATCGTGGAGGGGAGTATGAAATCGCGTCCCGTAAACTACTTCAACAAATTTTAGAGCGAACCGGTCAATGGGATTCCTGGAATCGTGCAGAAAGGAAATCAGAGGAGCTTCAGCGAGAAGTCACTGCTTTAAAGGTGCAGCTGAAAGCAAAGGACGAGACGATAGCCGAGCAAGCTCGTGAGTTGGAAGACTTACGAAGGATGCTGTACTTCGGCGTTCAGGGGCTTCACATGGCGCGAAAATCTGTTCACGAACTCCCGAAAGCACCCCTACCCTCCACGCCAAGGGACATTTACACGTCTCTGCAAGACACCAATTACAGCGCGGCCTCAGCTGATCGAATCAAGGAGCTTGAGGGGATTGTGACGTCACTACAAGCCAAGAACAGAGCTCTTGTTGAGGAGCTTAAAAAAAAAACGGCGTTCAGGGGCTTCATATGGCGCGAAAATCTGTTCACGAACTCCCGAAAGCACCTCTACCCTCCGCGCCGAGGGATATTTACACGTCACTGCAAGACACCAATTACAGCGCTGCCGCAACGGATCGAATCAAGGAACTTGAGGGGCTTGTAACGTCATTGCAAGCCAAGAACAGAGCTCTTGTTGAGGAGCTTCAGTCTGCCCAGCGAGGCGTGCATGAGGCAG
>CYKH01001520.1:5215-19408 GCA_001460835.1 Bodo saltans
GAGGTACCGGTTACCACACCTTTCTGTGTTTACGCCGTCTTCTTCTGCTCCTACACAAATAATGCAAGCAGCATCATCTCAACGCACAAAACCGCAGCGCCTGGTGGAAGGTGCGCCTCACTTGCTCGAGCTCATTGTAAAGCGCAGCAGTCTCGATATCAATTCCGCTTCAGAGCTTCGACGTTAGGTCAAACAAAACAACAACACGCACAGGAGAGCCTACTCTCCACGCGTAGGGGCGAGACTGGTTCGATGAAGAGCATAAAGACCAGAATACTTTGTACGAGAGAGGCGTGACGCTATGGTTCTCACGGCGCAAATTCAAACACTACGTCGGAGTGCAGCCGTTGAAGCGCTACGATTGTGGTTCGCTCATGCTCAGTTGGCGCACCTTTGGGAAGTGCAACAGAAACAAGAGGTGAAGAATGGCTTGTTGCATCATCATGATGCCCATCACCACCATGCACGTGATTCACCTGTGACAAAATTTCTCGTAGGGCGCGTGGTAGAATACGTGAGTGAAGTCAACACACTCGCCGCCCATGCAAGCACCAAGCCGTCAACTTGGGACGCTGTTTCCGTGCTTTGCGTCGTGACTGTTCCGCATCTCACTGCGCAGCTTCATTGCCTCCGTCCAGGCCTTCGTGCGTGGATGGCGGCAGCGAAATCAGCGAACGAAGAATCGAGTGCATCTGCAGGCTGTGTAAAAGCGTTGGCTCTGTGCTCCGAAATTCTTACACTGCTCCCACAAACCGAAGACGACAACAACTTCAGCAAAGAGTTCCACCGAGACGGCGGCAGAGAACTTCACCAGCAAGATGCCATCGCTGCCATTGGACGACAACTTCTCCGTACATACGTCGGATACACCTCAACGCCGCTGTCGGACATGTATCGCCAAGATCAACATGCTTCTGAAACGCCTATGCACCCATCTGACCGGGTATTCTTTAGGAAAGCAGGGTCACAATGGAAAGGCGGCCAAGCAGTTCAGTCCTGGAACAACGTTCATCAATACACCTCAACGCCGCTGTCGGACATGTATCGCCAAGATCAACATGCTTCTGAAACGCCCATGCACCCATCTGACCGGGCAGTATTCTTTCGGAAAGGGTCACAATGGAAAGGCGGCCAAGCAGTTCAGTCCTGGAACAACGTTCATCACACATTAATGGGGTACCGATTTCACACCGCCCAGACACACACGCAGCGAATGACTCGCCTCACCGCATTAATTGATGCCGTCGCTGCCCTTCCCATTGACACGACCCTCACGCAGGCTGATTGGAAAGGCATTCATCGCACAGCCATGTTCGCCGCCACCTCCGGTGCATCCCCTTTGTTGTCGTACCATCTACTTGTGCGAGTGTTTCAAGCGCTGCACGACAGCTCGCACGAGTCCGATGGTGCTTTTGATCGGGTTGCGATGCTACACGGGATCGAGGACCTCTTGTGCGTGCTTCTGCCTGTTGTACCAGTGCGGCAATGGCTCCTGCTACTCTTGCGAATCGAGTTGAGTCCATCGAGCATCTTGCATGACCTGACGACTGCACAACCGGAATGGGGGAGGATTGTGGATGTGTTGAGTGCATCCATATGCGCAGAGCTGCCGTTAGCAGAGATCGTCAAACAATTTGAAGCGATGCAATGTAATCCAAACCACGGCGGCGGAGATGATCAAACACCTTTGGAGCGATCGCTGATTCAATTTCCATTGCCGTTGTTGGGCATGCTAGTGCTCGAGAACTGCATCTCCCTCTCCACCTCCCACCACCAATTCTCATCGTCGTCTCTACCGCATACAACGGACGCTGAGAAAAAGCTTCTCGCCCTTGCTCACAAGTTTGGCGGTGTGCCAGCACCATCACAGCCGCCACCAGCGGAACAACAACGACAACAGATGCCGTCGCTCAGCTGCGGTGGCTGCGTTCATCGGGAAGCGCTGCTTGCATCCTGCCATCGAATGCTAACACGAGCGGCACATCATTGCGCCGCCGCTGCAACAAATGCCACACTTAACGTGACCAGCACGAGTACAGGCGTTCATCGATCAGAGCCGTCACAATTGCCTCCACTAAAGCCGCGCGATGTCAATTTGGAAGTTGGTGGAGCATGGCGCAGGACCATCGCCTCCGCTGCCATCACCGTGAGCAGTTGCATCATGTTGCCCTCCTCGCCTCACCGCCTTCGTCATTTCCTCATCCGAGTCCTCGGCGGTGATGTTGCTCTCCCAAATCCCCACCACATTGTGAAGTCGTTCTTTGGAGGGCGTGTTGAATCACGACATCATGCAGACGTGACGGGGCGGAGCGTGACTCACTTGTACAAATTGTGGGCCGGCAGTGTGTCGTCGCTGTGGGACATGCGCTCCGTCATTGGAAGCGGAGCATCATCGGTTGTTGGGGCAAACCAACTCGTGCCGCAGCTGTCGACAGTCCAATTGGCGTCCGAGCAAGTCAACATTCGATTGACGCAGCTGATGCTGTCAGAGAATAGTACCAACGGGGTCGCACATGTGGGAGGGCAGAACACGATTGAATACGTCGACCTCTATCCTAACCCTGCAAAAAACGTGAAGCCCTTATTAAGGCCTGATGATGCAACGCCAACCGCACAACAGCCACAAAACATCCTCAATGCGGCCGTCATAACAGCGTGGTATGAAGATCTACAGGCAACAGGACTCCTCAACCGCATCGTTCACGTAGACAGCATTCGCACGTGGCTGCTGAGAATACCCCCACAGGACAATAAAGCACTTCTGCTAGGCACCGCCTATTTGCTCAAGCGCTTGCTTCGTAAAGCTCATCCAGAGGCAACACGAAGTGCCATGGATCAAGGGCTATTTAAAACTCATCCTCCCGAACACAACGCTCCACCCGATGTGATGCAGGTGGCCTTGACAATTATTCGCGGCGATGACACAACTTCCTCCACCTCCTCCCCACCGCGCGAAGGGTGGGAGGAAGTCATCCATCTGCAGCTGGTGGGCAGCGACGTGCTGTTTGGTGGCTCAATTGCTCGTGCCATGATATTCGAGCGCTTGTTGAGTGCTGCGTGCAGTGCAGCTGAATGGCAGCAGCACGCCGCGGATACGTGCAGTGGGCAGCATGACAACACGAAGTATCACTGCTCAGGAATTGACGTGTACCGTCAGATGATTTCCCTGCTCGAAGACGAGCAGCCTCAAGGAACCACCACCGCTGTCCCACAGACTCTGTCTATTGATCCGATTGACATCCCCGACTTGGTGCACGGTCGGTACTTCGCTGCGATGCAGCAGTGCGGAGACTGGGAGGGAGCCGTCGCAATGGTTCGTCGATGCCAAGCACTACAGGATCACTCCCGTCAAGGTGATCGCGGATCACGTCAGCCTGCAGATGTCAAAAAAAAAATCCCACGGACTCTGTCCATCGATCCGTTTGACATCCCCGACTTGGTGCACGGTCGGTACTTTGCTGCTATGCAGCAGTGCGGAGACTGGGAGGGTGCCGTCGCAATGGTTCGTCGATGCCAGGCACTACAGGATCACTACCGTCAAGGTGATCGCGGATCACGTCAGCCTGCAGATGTCCACACGGACTACACTGCGGATGTTGCGCGGAAACGAGGAGGTACCGGCCGCGGTGTTCTTCCGTCATGTGTGCTTGGATCCATTGTTGTTGCCTGCCTAGCTGCGAACGCCGAAGTGCCGCAGGATGTCCGTCAGTCACTGCTGAGGACAGCGTAACATCGGCTGCACGTGTGTCGGGAAACCAATATACGTAAGGTACTAGCATGTAGTCCCTTGTGTTGTTTGATGGTTTGTATCTTCGTTTTTTTTTTTTTGTTTCGGCTTGCGGTGGGCGCGCGTTTGGTTTTGGTCCTCTCTACTATCAATAACGTGTTTGGAACTGTTTTTGTAAAAACAGAACTTTTTTCAAATATGGAAGCCAACAGTAGTAGTGGTCCCGCTTCATCTACATCTGCAGTGCCGGGCCCACCACCGCTTGCTGCGTTAAATGCTGCCCTCTATGAGCGTACCCAAATTCTTGTCGGTGACGAGGGCATTCGTCGCCTTCAGAGCGCCAACATATTCCTCGCAGGTTGTGGCGGAGTAGGTGGGCACTGCGCCGAAGCATTGGTGCGAGCAGGCGTCGGGAGGATCACACTTTGCGACCACGATGTTGTCTCATCTACCAATAAGAACCGTCAGTTGATTGCGCTCGACTCCACTGTAGGCAAGAGTAAGGTACTTGAGCTGTGCAAGAGGCTCGAAGATATCTCCTCGCTCTGCCAAGTCACTGTCCTCGATGCTTTTCTCATGCCGGAGGATATGGTGGATATCCTGCAGAGGCAGCGCTACGATGTGCTTGCGGATTGCATCGACAGCGTGGAGTGCAAGGTGTCTTTGCTAGAAACAGCGGTGAAGGTTGGGCTGAAGGTGTTTAGCTCATGTGGTGCAGGGGGGCGGCTGGACCCGTTGCAGGTCTCTATTGGTGATTTATATGACACCGAGAACGATGGGCTGGCCCGAGCATGCCGAGGGGAGCTGAGGAAACGCGGCATTGGACCAGGGAATATCACTGTGGTGCATTCCAAAGAACTTCCACTGCCGCCTCTTGAGCCACAGCGGCAAGATTCCGGAGGTAGAGATCGCGCCATTAACGGCACCATCAGTTACATGCCGCCGTTATTTGGCTTGATGTTGTCGTCTGCCATCGTGAGGTGCCTTGTCGACCCTGCCAACGCAGAGAAGCAATCTAAGAAGCGACTGAGGGATGCTGAGAAGAAAGAACAACAGCGACAAAAACTTGCCCATGGTGGTAGTGCCTCTACTACTCAAGCGGAGGCAGCGGCGAAGAACCAAGCGCCAGAAGCCGATCCCCCAGCCGCTGCTCATGACAACGCAACAGAAGTTGTGGAATGATATCTTGCAACGTGCGGTGGTGGATGTTAGTCTGTTAATTGCTGGATTGATACGCAGAGGAGGTTCACTTTTTGCTGAGTCATTGACAGATCCTTTCTGTGAACCAAGGGTTCTCTCTTTTTCTTTTCTTTGATCATAACCTCATGGTTTGCGAAAAGATATCAATCATGCATCAGCGTCTTAACACCAGCACAGGGACGTCTGTGGGCCACACGACGGTTGCAGACAACGGCACCATCGCAGTTACTGTTGTCATCGAGGAGGACGGATACGCACCTATTTCTGTCGATGGTGCGTTGCTGAACCTATTCATTGATCGGCTAGAGGTCTGCGTCCCAGAAACGAAATTTACAGTGAAAATTTACCTACGGGACGTCTACCGCCTGCAACCGCTAGATCACAGCCCAGCGACAAATTCTCCAGAGCTGGTCTTTTTCACTGGACACTTTGCTCCTCGGCGCTATATTCTCAAAGCATATGGCCCGGGGAGTACCACCTCCCTAAAAATGTTGTACGACATGATTCGAGGGAAGGTGCAGCACCGAGATACCCCCGACTTTCCATTTGCTCGGACGGATGTCCATCGACAAGCTGCAGAGAGAATTTTTGGCAGCTCAGCGCCGCTTCACAACGCCGCGGCATGGGGCAGCAATGCACCAGGCCAGTACACATCAACTGCTCCCCCGATCAATCTTGAAGACTTGGCAGACGCAACGATGATGCCGAGTATGCATGGTGCGTTTGACTGGGGCGTAGACTCTAGACCGGGCTCGATGACCACCTCACGATCTGCATCAGTGAAACAGCCACCCCCGTTTATGCCCTCCTCCAGCGCTACTACGCATGGGGCGGCGACAGCAGGGGCAACGAATCTATCGTCCTTGTGGAATGCGAGCAGCGGTCGGCGACTCCCTCCAGATGTAGGCGGCGGCTCGTCCAGCAGCAGGTTGGCGAGGAGAAGTCCGTACGATGCGCTGAAGAAGGACGTCGGGACCTTCAACCATTCGAATCTTGTGGACGAGGGCACCAGTCCCATCGCCGCGGCGTCCACGCACTCCGTTAGTTTTGTGTCGCCAGGGGATTCACCTCCTGGTCACACGTCGTCATCCCGGAGAACTGCAGCGGCGGTTGGCACACAGAGTAGCTTTCGGAATGTCACGACGACTGCTGTTGGCACGGACTCTCCCATCGATGCGCCGTCGGCCCATGGTAAAGTGGTTGCGGTAGAATCCATCGGGATGCAAACCACCAGCACCATCCCCCTCACCACACCCTCACGCGACGAGTCCACCGTCCCTCCCACCGGCCCTGTTGCCGCACCAAGTGCGCCACTTTGGTTTCTCCGGCGTAATGTGGAGAAGATGCACCAAACAGACGTCCTCCTGCACCGAACTCCCGCCGACGTCCGCAGCCAGCAGTACAATGACATTATTGCACTCGCCGATCACGTTTCAGGCAACTCGCGCAGGTGGACGCAAGACAACGGCATTCATCTCCCTGCCGATGCGTTCTTAGCGCACGAGGCCAACATGAAGGCACAAGAGTTTCGCCTGCCCGTCGACGCTCCAAGTGCCTCACATCCTTATGTGTCCACGACTGACTTCTCCTTCACACCCATCTCGGCTCGCCGTGGCGACGGCGGGTTGGTGATGACACCTTCCACCACAAATCAGACCATTCTCAATGATATTGGTGTCGGCGATGAAGACATGAGCGTTGAGCAAGCAGAGCGCAGGCTGCAATCAAAGGCATCTCTAGCAGCGCTGCACCGCAAGACGAGCAACGTTCGTCGTGACGATGTTCTGCGGTCATTATTGGAGGAGAGCAACGCCTCCACTTCTGCTACTGCGGTGACGACTAGTAGCCCAAGGAAAATGAACGCACCACTGACTCGTGCTGTGACAACATTCACTGCTTCTGCTGAGACTTCTACAACAAGCGTTTCTCAACGTGCCGCGACGTTCGTTGCTGTTCCTGCAGCAGCGTCGCCATCATCGCCACTTGTGCCGTTACAAAAACTCCCATCACCCTTTAACGCTTCGTTGACGACACAACCAATAGCAGCTAACCAAGAGTCGGTGGTTGCCGTTCGTGGCGGGCTGCATGCACCGCTGCTCGCTGAAGGCACACAAAAAAGGGCTGCGACTGGAATTGCAAAGCAGAACGGATCCCCGCCGCAATATCGTCCGCCTCCACGTGTTGCCACATCTGCTATGAAGCCCAACGCCGCTTTGGGGACAGCGCAAACTACCCACGCGGCAGCGCCACTTCCCTCCGCCGCTGCTAGTAGCACTGGAGGTGAATCTGCACACCCCAGGAATCCCACGATGTTCAAAACATACACCGGCATTCCCCACGCGTCAAGCTTTAGTGGTGAACCAACCCATATCATTCCATCGCATCATGCAGGAGGAGGAGGGCATCAGGGGGACGACAACAGGGGCCATAGTGTCAGCAGCAACGCCTCATCGTCATCGGAAATGTTCTTCTCCGTTGGTGGCCAATCACAACATGCGGGAGGCTCCCCTCCAGCCGCTGTGCCGGTGGGATCAGGCGCAGCTGCAGCATCGCCGCCTTCTTCAAGTCAGGTGCTTGCTCCAAAGGTTCGACCACTAGCAAGCAAGATCATTGCAATGGGCGGCGTTCCGATGCCGCACCTCCAGCAGGAGACAAAGAACGACAGCCCCCCGCCTGCGCACACCGCAGCGGCGGCTCATGCATCATCGGTGATCGTTGTCAAGAAAGTTGCACCGCCACCAATGTCCAGGATGCCGCACACCTCCACAGCTACGAATATTATCAACACACCCCAAACGCCATCTACTGGGCCATTGCGCCCTTCTTTGGATGGTGCGCCGACGTTACTGCGACGTGTTGCTACGACACGATGATCCCGCGCACAAGTTACAATCTGTACTTTTTTTCTTGTTCGCTACTTTGATATCTGTTGTTATCTTTGTCCTGACATCGATGCACACATAAATCTTCTGTGTTTTTGCTCTTTTCACCGGAACTGTCAAATCCAAAGAGTTCAGCCCGAAAAAAATGCCTCCAAAGTTGACCCGTCCAAAGGCGTTTTACGGAAAAGGATCCGCGAAACTTCTGGGGAGCTTATCTCTCCGGCGATCTGAATCCGATTGAGAATTTTATGGGCGATCATGAAACGAAAGATCGACGCTGTCATCATGTGCGATGTCAACCAGCTTGAACAAGCGATCCGTAAATAATGGAGTGGATCACGCAAGATATTCCCACATAGAATCCAGAAAATGCTGAGCAACGAAGCACGCCCGTGCCCGCTGAAGCGGTACCACAGCACGAGACGAGGTTCAGGAAAACGAGGTTTGAAATTCTGGTACCTCCAACCAGTCCTCTCCATAGAGAAAACCTTGCTAAACTTTCAAGCTTACAGCTGGCCGCGTATTTTAGCTCAAAATGACCCCAGCTTTGAGCTAGCGCCCCCTGCCAGCTCGGGAGGACAAACCATTTTTATTTTTTAGGGGAAAATGTCGGATACTTTAGTTGATTGTGATCATTGTGTGGTTGCCACCATTTGACTACCCATGTGTTGATAAAGGGAAATAAAGAGGGTTTAGAGTTATTTTTCATTTTATCTGTTTGACTCGATAAAGTTCAGCACAAGGGAACTTTTTCGCTGCGCGGCAAACGAAGAAAAAAAGAAGCAGTATTATCTACTAGACGGGTTGTCACGGGGAAAGCACGCCTCTTCACAGATTAGATTGGGGATTGCTGCGTTGCTCTCTTTGACATTTACATCGTCAGTGTTCATTTACTGCTCCTTCTACAAAAGTCACCGCAGTTTACTTGCTTTGAGTCCTTGATCCACACACCGTACAGCACCATCTAGCAGTATTGTGTGGCAACACTCTCCCTATTCATTCACACGTATTTCACTATTTTAGTACATCATAGTCAGCCGCGGACCTTTTCCGAACAAACAGTCTTTCACACGGTATAACGAATACCTTCAACAAACTACTATTGGATCATATGCACGACGCTCATCTCGATGAAGTGCGTGTCCTGTGGGGCTCCGACAGCGACAACCTCGATGGCATGCAACGTGCCGACACTTCTCCATCCTCAACGAGCAGCAGCAGCTCTCGGGAAGACCCAATGCTGCCAGCCCTCACGTTAGCACCGACCCACAACAACAACGGACAGCAGCATCACAACAACGGCAGCAGCTCCTCTACATCATCTCCCAACAACGTTCCCCTCAGCACCAAGAGAATGATCAACCGCAACATCAGCTACTTGTGGCGAGACTGTGGCGCTACTTGTGACGAGCCCTTGCATCGTCGACAACATTCGCCTCGCTCGTCACGCGTCAAGAGCAACAGCAGCGCTGCACCGCCCCCAAGGTTTGGTCACACAGCAGTAGTGTACAACGGGAAGATGATCGCATTTGGAGGACGGAATGGAGGTGAGTTCTACAGCGATGTCTGGAGCTACGACTGCACGAGTCGAACATGGGAGGGAGGCCCGTGGGCATGCCAAGGTGACCTCACCATCGCCCCACGATGCGGCCACACCGCGACACTGATCAACGACCGCTGGATGGTGGTCATCGGTGGATGCGTCGGGGTAGATGCAAGGGCTTGCGTTGGAGATGTGTGGTCCCTCGACTTAGCCACGAAGAGTTGGCAATGCCACAGTCACAATCAACGCCGAACCCCCTTATCTCTCTTCCACGATCCTATGGCTGCGCAAGTTAACAATGCCATCTATTATGCCACCGCCCACAACCACAACCACAACTTTATGACGTTCGCAGTTCCCCAGCCACCCCGTCGAACACCCAATAACAATAGAATTCCCTCAAAGAAAGGACACACCACAGTCAATGTCGACAACACGACGCTGCTTGTGTTCGGTGGTACGAGCGGAGTGCCTGCCTTGGATGATGCCGCGGTATGGTGCCTTGATATCCCCTCGACCACGTGGGCTGCATTGAGCACCACTGGAAACCGTCCAGAGGCCCGCATGTATCATGTGGCGGAGCTAACGGAGCGACGAACGATGATTGTGTTCGGTGGCAAGCTTTCGAATCAGAGGTTCTCCAACGACCTGTATGAGCTGGTGCTTCCCGATATTCTTCCTACAGGAGGTGGAGGCTCATCATCACCAAGTACCCCATCTGCCCGTTATCACCAGCAACAGCAACACGGTGTGTGGCGTAAAATTGACATCCACAGCTCTATTCAACCGAGTGCACGCTTCTGCTGTACCTCTGTGTACGTGAATGGCACACTGTGTGTATTCCTTGGAGGCTCAGATTGTTATCATAACGACTCTTTTGAGTTCAACTTCACAACGCATGAATGGAAAGCGTTGCCTCAGTCCAGCGAAGGCGTTGGGCTGCCGCCGTGTACACGTCCTACGACGGTGCACGACGGCAACACCATCACCTTCTTCGGGGGGTGCACCGCACGGAACGAGTGCATGAACACTGTCATGCAGTTAGGCCTGGAGACGCCTTCCCTTAAAGAGTTGTGCCGCGAGTGGGTGAAGAATCGAACAAATCTGGTCGCATCGAGGCCAGGCACAGCTCTGCAGTCGCCAACTGGAAGACACCACCGCGCCAACACCACCACCGGGACGACGCCCTCCGTGATGTCACGGCAACACTCAACCTCTGCGTTCTACGGCGCACACCCACCGAGCGACGATGCCGTTGACGCTGGACAACTTCTGCCTGAGGCGCTGATGGAATACCTGATTGGGTATGATTAAACAACAGTAATTGTGTGAGCGAAGAAAAAAAAAAGTATGAGAAAAGAGAGGCCTTTCTTTTGGCCCAGTAGTGAGTCAACGATTTTATTGCACTTCGGTTTTTTTTGTTTTGTTTTTTTGGAGCAATTTCCCTCGTTCGTGTTTTTTGGAGAGAGGGTGGCTTCGGATGGGATGACCGATCAAAGCCTCGTGAGCAAAATTCATCGTCCCGTAAGAAATTCACTGCACAAACAATTGTTCACTGCATTTGGATTAGTTACGTGGTACGGTCTCTTTCACGTCGCTGCAATGCAAGGTAGGTGCGCTGATGTGAAGCACATGGGACATAACTTCCATCAGTTTTCTTCTCCTTCTTTTTGTTTTTCCTGCGTTTGCGCTTTTGTATGAATTGGGCCTTCCCTCCCTCACGTCCTATTTTTGACGTTCTCCTCGCCCTCGTGGAACAGCCAGGCACTTTTTGTGTTGTTTTCTGGCTGAGAAATTCAAAAAAAAATCAAGAAAGACTCGAAGGTCATCAAACGACGAGGTGAAGCAGTTCGTTTGCGTCGCTTCTTCGGTGTTCTTTCTCACACCTTTGTTTATATTTTGACACCCTTCCAAGTCACAACAATGCAGACAGGAGATGCGTCGGGGATGAGTGCGTTGATTGTTTTTATTGTTATTCGAGAGAGAGAGCGTGTGAGAAGTGCGAGACTTCGCTTATTGACGAGCAGCTTTTTTGTGGTTGAACAGTTCCACGAAGATGAGAATGCCAATATTGACCGATTCTGGCACTTCATCGTAAACGAATCGCGAGGATTGTCTTTCAGGTGTTTCGTAAAGAAAGGATCAAATAAAACTCCCACATCACTAAATGAGCAACCTTTACGGTTATCTTGTAGCCGTCGTGTTGTGTGCTACTTGGTTCGCCGTTGATGCCCAAGAAGCAGCAGGCACAGAAGCACCTGCCATAGAACAGCACACGATCCCCATTCAAGATATTCCCCCTGCTGCTGCTGCTGCTGCTGCGCCAAGTGCCGATGTGCCCAAGCGACCCGCGCCGCGTCCTACGTACCGTCCCGATGAAAAGGAGCTGAGCAGAATCCCTGATGTGACAAAGAACGACAAGGCGCTAAAGTGCAGCAGCTGCCGAGCAGTGGCACGCGAAGTTCACGAGCGCCTTTGGCACGTCTCTAAACTTCGCCATGGCCACCCGAAGCATGTGGAGCTTGTCGACGTCATTGACCCTGTCTGCGCTCAAATGGGGGCAACCTACGGCCTGCTGTTGAAGAACAATGAGCCCACGACGGAGTTCTCGCGCAACGAGAAGATTTCAAGGTACCAAGGAGCGTGGATCAACACATACCTTGAGCGCCGCTGTGGCGAGATCATGGACCAGTATGACGATGATCTCATTCGTGAAGCTCTTCGCCACGAGTCTCTGGACGCTTTCCGTGACCGTTTGTGCACAAAGCTTGAAAAGACGTGTCAGACTCGTGCTGAGGCCGTCATTGAGGACTTGTAGGGTATTGTCCAATATTTGGTTCGCTGCAAGGCAACACGCATGTGTGGAAATCGCGAAGATGAAGAAGTTGAGAGAGAGCAAGAAAACTTTTGTGCGATTCTATTGTCTACTTTCTCAAAAGAAGCCATTGTCTATCTGGAACGATCCTCTTCACCATCAATTATTATTGCAGCATCGATTAGATTTATTGTCAGTGTCTCACAGAGAAAGCTTTAGCACTTCTATCTGAATGCACGGACGCTGAAGGGCCTCTGAGATCACAGCCCCCAATGCGATCGTTCATAGTCATCATGGCGAAGCTGCTTGCCACTCTGCTGGCCATCGTCTTATGTTTGCCGTCGCCGTGCCATGGGGCGAACACTTGCACTTGTGAATCCAGTCGGTCAGCGCTCACCGCCTTTTTTCAAAAAACCGGAGGCGCTAGTGCATGGCTTGCACCGTGGCCAGTTGATATTCCCACCTCCAGTGTCTGTAATTGGACTGGGATATTATGTTATGGCGACGGCGTGACGTCGCTGGTTTTGACGGACAATGGACTCACAGGCACGATCCCCGGAGATCTCATCGTCCAGATGCCACTACTTCGAAACTTCGCTGTCTCCTTCAATTCGCTCACTGGTACACTTCCACCGGAGCTGTCGCGGCTCACTAACTTGGTCAACTTCGACGTGTCTTATAATAATCTGAGTGGAACCCTCCCCAGTACGTACAGCGCGTGGCAGAATCTTGAATCGTTCAGCGTAGCTCGCAACAACTTCTCAGGTGCTCTGCCACCCAGCTATCACAACTGGACAAGCCATTTTGAGCAGTTTCATGCCTCAGGTAACAACCTCACGTCGACACTCCCAGCGGAGTACAGCAGATGGGGGGCATCCCTCAATACCTTCCACGTGGTCGAGAATAACCTCTACGGGACGCTTCCAGACTCTTGGAAGAACTTCACCAACATGACCATATTTGGAATCGACAACAACCCTCACCTCACCGGGACTCTACCTCCGTCCTACGGCCAATGGACGGCCGTCAACAACTTTACCGTCATGTATACGAATATCAGCGGGACAGTGCCCCCAGAGTACGTTGCGTGGAATCGATCCATACAGATACTGTTCCTCTCCAACACCTTCATTGGTGGCACCCTTCCCTCATTCCTTGGCTATTGCAGCGCCATGCAGCAAATCAGCATCTCGGAAACTGCCTTCGTAGGCACCATCCCCAGTGAGTGGGCCTCTATGACGCTGCTCACGAGCCTATCCAGCGCCAGCAATGGGGTGAGTGGCACACTACCCGCACAACTTGGCCAGTGGGTCAACATGCGAACATTGTCCCTCTCTTCCAACCAGCTCACAGGGACACTTCCTCCGTCGTGGGCGGGAATGAAACTCCTCACTGCACTGTACCTTGATTTGAATCATTTGACGGGAACGCTGCCGCCGGCATGGTCGGCACTTGTGAACCTGCAAAAGCTCACGTTGACATTCAACTCCTTGTCCGGAGAACTGCCGCAATCGTGGGGAGCACTTCGTCTGCAGGTGCTCTTGCTCCAAGAGAACGAACTTCTCACTGGACGCGTCCCTTTAGAGTGGAAGTCCATCTTTGGCACTGTGCCGTTCGGCATCGGGCTCATGAGCATCTGCAACACATCCATCTGTGGCGCCTCTAGCAGCATCACCGGCATCTACCCACTCGGGTTTGGGTGCCTCCCAGGGTCAGCGTTTGTGAGCCTTCTCGCCGCTGGGTTGACATTTGATCAAATCTATATGTCGCTGTTAGGGAAAGCAAATTTTACTTCGTCCGTTGCATGTCCTTCCACCCCTGCAACGCCAGTCATCGAATCCATCTGTGGCGCCTCTAGCAGCATCACCGGCATCTACGCACTCGGGTTTGGGTGCCTCCCAGGGACAGCGTTTGCCACCCTCCTCGCCGCTGGGTTGACATTTGATCAAATTTATATGTCGCTGTTAGGGAAAGCAAATTTTACAACCTCCGTTGCATGTCCTTCCACCCCTGCAACGCCAGTCAT
>CYKH01001528.1:0-17327 GCA_001460835.1 Bodo saltans
GGCTGTTCTGAACGATGATAGTGCACACGTTGTCCTACAGAGCGATCCTGGTGCAAATAGCGGTCGTATGTACTTACAAGTTGGCACCGGGGGCGGTGGTGGAGATGAGAATGCTTCCGCATCCGATGCAACGGAATTTTCGGACGATCGGCCGTTTACGCCCAGCACTCCTACTCATACATTCCAGAATGTGAGCAACGCTTCACTTTCCAGCCTAGGCGTTGCGTTGGTTGGATCGTCTTCAAACGTGCAGCATCGCCCACTTCTGCCTCAAAATATTCCTCACCGACTTCAACAAGCGCGTCAAACGTCGCTGTTGACAGCGAATGTCGTTGGGAAATTTCATCACCCGCGTTAAGAGAGGGAAAAGTCTCTCTCTACCGCACACAAAAACAAAACAATTCAACGCTTCTTTTAAGGTTCGCAGTACGTACATTTTCCTAGTTCCAACTCCAAAGCTTGTGTGATTTTGTTCTCCTTCGCAAGTTCCGCGAATGTACCGAGCAAAATTGTAACACAAGGCTCAGCGCTCAAGAAATATCACTGGGAACTTCTTGAAATGTATCGCGAGTGGTCTGGTGCAAATTTCGTGTGTTTTTTTGCTCCTTTGCCAGCCGTCCCGCAAGCAAGTCAGCAATGTGTGCTTCACAACGTTTTTCTCACATTTCCACTCCAACAAAATTTGCCTCTCGTTGGCCTCTTCAAATATCTTCCCCAAAGGTTTTTCTTTCAAGAAAAAAAAAGAGACCTATGCTCCCTTTTCCCATAGTTCCCCCCAGCACAACCCTAAACATTTCTTTGCTTGCTAGTTTCTGATGTTCCTTTCGCTGTTTGTTTTTATTCTTGTTGATTTATTTATTTTTAAAGCCGAAGGAGATTCTATACGCGGCACCCTTCGGTGCCTTGCTCGTGATTATTTTCAGCTTGTTTTTTCCCCTCTCTTGCCAGCACACCTCCCACAACCCCGTATTTGTATTCCCATACTGCACTCTATAATTTCTTCAATTTTTATGGGCGCGTCTGTTTCTTTTTTTTCTTGTGAGTGTTTCTTTTGGTTTGTTTCTTCGGCATACATCCCACTCTTATTCCCCGCATGTAAGCCGACCTCTTCATACCAGAACCCGTCCTGGTCGCAGGAGGGCAACAAGTTTCGCTGTTCGTGAATCTTTTTTTTTTTTTTGAAATGTCGAATTTCCCTAAAGGAAAAATAGAAAAGGATGCAATTGTGTATGCAAGAGGAGGACCTCCACGGAGACCAAGAAGGTCTCACCACGTTCACAAACAAAATGCTGGTCCGGTCCTACTTTGACGCCTCTACCTTCAACAACACCTTCCAGCAAATCCAGTCCATTCTTACAAACGACCTGGAAGATTATCGACGCATCATGCGATACCGATTTGTGTTCCTTGGAAATTCTGGCGTTGGCAAATCCTCCGCGATCAAGTGTATGCTAAACAACCCACCCATCATCAAAGCAGTGCCTGAAGTTGGCCCTCCCTCCATTCATCCACAGACCTCGTTGACAACCGTTGATGACAACACGCAAAGCAAGGGAGATTGGTACAAGGCGTACGTGCAGTTCGTGGATGTGGAGACTGCTGCTTCGTCTGGTAGCCAAGGGTCGTCTCTGTTGGGTAGCCTCAACCCTTTGAATGTGTTCTCATCGCAAACCAAAGGTGTTGCTGACCCCGCAAAGATTTTTGCTGAGTTGGTTGACATGCCAGGAGACAAGAACTTTCGAAGGATGCTTCCACCAACGTTGCTGCCCTCCAAAAACGCCGTGTATTGCATCCTGTACGACCTGACCCAGTCATTTGAGAACATTAAAGCACACATCGAAGCCGAGCTCGTGTTCTTGCACGCCAATGTTGCTCGAACATATCCGAAAACGGTCGGTGGCGACGCTCCCCGCGTTGCGTTCTGCCTCCTTGGAACAAAGCGCGACGAAATGCGTGAGAAGAGCGAACTATCCGTCGTTTCTTTCTTAAACAAGCTGGTGACAGCACTTGGGGATGTGTTCTTCCGCCTTCGTGGAGAGGATACTGCTGGTCTGATTTGCATCGGAAACTTTGCGTCTAGTGCTCGTGACTGGGCCGTGACAAGCACCAAAGGCGATCGTGGTCCGAAGACCTTCCGTGATCTTGTGCAATTCCTTGGCATCGTCGCATCGCAATTGTATCCGAACACGCCAACCAATCTGCTGCCGTCTTCGCGAGACACAGCATCGCACATGACATACATGTTAGGTGATGAAGTCGTCGAAAATGCAGTAGAAAAAACAAGCCACCTGCATCCAGTGCAACAGCGCCTGCGTAAAGGCCTCATCACCCTCCTCACTGGCCTTGGTCGAGAACAGAAAGTACGTTGGTTGATGAGTGAGTCTGAAATGCGAAAGCTCGTGAGTGAGCACCTTGGCATCGATGCTGAAACACAATTCGGAGCCATGTGCATCAATTACGTAATACGCGAAATCGCCGTCCGTGGCATTATTTCGGTGGTCCCAAATGCTATCATCGAGCCGAAATACCTTCCCCGTGCTAAGGATGACGTTGCCGGCCCAAACAAGCACCCGCGTGATGGAATTATTATCCTTGATCCCCAAAGGATGTACTTATTCTACTCCTTGTTCGCCGCACCTGGTGTACTGCCAAAGGGAGGAAGTGCTGCCTCCCCAACGAAGCCGCAAGACACGAAGGCCAGCCATTTTGACCCTTCAAGCCTTGCGCGTGTTTCTACGACGTATCAGCGTGGCGTGATGCAGCAGGACGTACTGGAAGTTCTGTTCAGCAAATTCACTGCCTACTTCAACAAAGACATCAAGTTGGTGTCAGAATTCTTGGCTGTCGCGGGTTTGGGTATTAGTCTCAAATCTGAGGCGACCTTGATCTGCCCTGGGCACATTCAGTCTCGCATTTCGAAATGCTTGACGGAGTATATTCCCTACTTAGTGTCGCTGCATGGTGATGGCCTTGGACGTCGGTACCGCCTCAACGCAGCCACACCTGCCTTCTTTGCAAGGCTGCAGACGGTGCTGATACCATTCGCGATTGCGCCGAGCCGAGAGCCAAATTTCTTGAAACTAATGTGGTCGGATGCCTCCCTGCTAGTCCTCGACAAGATGCGCTTAAAGTGGGGAATCTTCGGATCTCGTCGTGTGAAAGATGCCGTGATGCAGGCCGCCGGGACTCCGGTTCGAGGAATTCTCAAGCTGGAAGGCGATCTCTTGTTTATTGCCATCACTGCAAAAGGTGGCGCAGACTCTTCAACGATGATGAACGTCTGCAGAAACATCATGGACGCCATCCATACGGAAATTGGAATTCTATGCTCACGTTTCCAGCGCGGTGTCAAAGCTCAATTCCAAGAGCTCACCATTACTGGTTACGCCGCTAAACGCCAGCGGATGGAGGAGGGCATCGAAACTGTTCTTGGACGACATGAAGTTCCGCTCACGGAGATTGTGGCGCAACGAAATTTGGTTGGCTCGTTCGCAAACGGACGAGAAATTGAAGAAGCTATCCACCAGCTGCGCCCTGAGTTCTGTGATGACGAAGAGTGAGTCGTGGAACGTCAACCTTCTTTTATTTGACAGGGAGTATGAAAGTACGACGACAAAACACAAAGAAAACACAAAAATAAAACACACCGCATTGAAGACCTTATCGAGAGAAAAAAATGAGAAGTGGAATTTCTAGGGCTGACTGTATTCGCGAACGAGGTGCACGTAGCTGACACATTGCCCCACCTTTTGCACTCAAAAATGTGTCAATTGTTTGATTGATGTCAATGTTTCAGTTTGTCCTTCTGTTCATTTTGATCAAGTGGAGGAGGGCGAAATCATGAGACGCTTCACCTCTGTCGGATTAGTTTCTTCGTCGCACCATATCGGTGGTGGTAGTGGTGCCATCATCGCTGCGGCAACAGCGAATGATCAGCTAGTAACGCCGCCGCACTCACCATCGAGCTCTGCAGCAGCAACAACGTCGATGACTTCGTGTTGTGCCATGCAAAGCGCTCGCCGCCACCTGAAAATGGCCAAGTCAATCTTTGGTTTCTACTTGGGTCGTCAAGGTCGTCGTGCGTATCCCTTCCACCGGAGACCTCACATGAAAAATACAGCGTCGATGAATCTAAGTGTTCCTCACTTTTGGAGTTATGCGACAACGAAATGTCAAGCCAATTTTCTCCCGGAAGAAAACTACATTACAGGCGATTGGACGGGCAAGTTATTCGTCAGCAGCCGGCAAGTGTATACACTGCAACACTCCACTTCAGGAGCCAAATGTCGCATGAAGCGCTTCCCCTCGGTGCATGAATTTAACAACCCTTCGCGTTGGAATATCGGCAAAGAGCTGTATTCGTTGTCGAAGCCGCGTATGGATTTGATTGATGAGCAAATGTTGACCAAGAAGCAGCGTTTGGATTACGTGAAGGCTGGACTGCTTCCGAAGTAACACAAATGGGCATCTTTTTTGGCGTTTTTGTGAACATTGTGGATGGCGTGGTGATGGTGGCTTTTTCGCGGTGTTGTGAAGACTTTTCAATCACTTTCTTTGTGTTTGAAAAATGACAAATTGTATTCGGCGTCGTCTTGCTCAAAGGTGACATTCCTATTCTTGTTCGACTCACTCAACAAACAGAGAAACAACAAACAAACAGAGGTTGTGGAAACATGAGCAGAGGTCAACCGGATATTAAAACTCTTCGCCGAGAACTCGAGCTCCAACAGAATCAAATTGCTTATGAAACAGAGCAGCGAGAGCAAATGCTCCGAGTTCTTAATCAAGAGAAAAGCATTCCTGCCGTTCCTCAAGAACATCTTCTTGCGCTAGATCGCCGTGTGGAAGAGGAAGCACGCCTTAAGGCTGAGGTTACAGAAATGAAACGATTCTTGATGAAAGGTGTTTCAGAAGCAAAACGACTTTCGCAACTCTCTGAAACCCTAAAGGCAACGCGGCAAGAGTTGCAAGGAACCGCGGTGGACCTCAGTGACGATCTTTCGCGCCTCACTGACACAAAGCGGGCTCTAGAAATCGAAATTGAAACTACAAAAGGCACATCAATGCAGCAAGTCGACCTTCGGTCAGAGCTGGAGAGAAACGTTGGTCAGTTAGCAACTGGGGCCCAAGAGACAATAAAGGACGTCGAGAGTGCGAGAAAAGATGCCTCGTACTTGAGAGTGCAGTTGGAAGAAATTCAAGTCGCGCTTCGCCGATTGGAGAAGGTTGATCAAGGTGCTGACAATCTCTCGGCTGCCACTCGGCGCGCTCATCACAACCTCGAGAAATTACTGAAAAATGTTCAAACAGGCTCCACAAGTGCAGTCGCCGCCGCTCCAGCCGCCAGAACAATCGACGAATCTGAAACAGAGCGATCTGATTTCGACTCTGAAGATGACGCAGAGCCGAGCGCGAACGCACAAGTTGTGAGCAACGCCGCTAAGATTACAATCTCTAAGAGCG
Source organism: Bodo saltans (assembly GCA_001460835.1). NCBI lineage: Eukaryota > Euglenozoa > Kinetoplastea > Eubodonida > Bodonidae > Bodo > Bodo saltans. The sequence goes on from CYKH01001528.1 coordinate 5,464, forward strand.
AGTCTGTCCTGTCCACAATTCACAGTACACTGTCGAGGTTCGAAAGTGATGAAAAGCAACGTTTGCTGTACAGTCGCCATCAGCGCGCTGACCTTTTAGACCAGATGAAGGCGGAAGTGGAAGATCTAAGACTTCGATCTGAACATCATCTACAATCATTGAAGCAGGCGTTGCTTCATCGTGAACCTTTGCTGGCCCGCTACACAGAAATTCGCGCTCAAGCGATGCAGCACTATCTCGAAAAGGTAGAGAAGAGTTTAGCGACAGAGAAACAACAGCAACAGCAATCGGGAAGTCGCTCACCCACAAAAGAGCAGCAGCAGCAGAAACCCGTACCTCAACAACACTTTAGTTTGCTAGATTATCTCGACCACGAAAATGCTGAGCTTGAAATTGAGCGTGCAGCATTGGAAGAGCGACAAGCTCGACTCACTGAGAAATGCCAAACTCGTTCTGTCGATTACGAAGCCGTTCGAAGCCTTAGACACGCTTACCGTGATTTAGAAACGAAAAAGACATTATTGTCAATCGACCTCCGCACCGCTGAAGAAGAAAATAAGAGCCTAAAAAGCACTCTCTGGATTGGTGGAAAGACTCCCATTTCAGTTTCAGAAGGACCGATGGTCTACAAAGCAAGCAGCAGGCCTGCTGGCGTGGATGCAGGGGCCAAAAGCCCATGGAAATCCACCGTTCAGAACTAAGGTTCGTTCCATTTTCTTCCCCCTGCATGAACACGCGCGGTTTTTCTACGGACTCCTTCCTTTGGAGGATTCAATGCTAGTGGTGGCAGTTGTATGTTTGCCTCTGGTCGCCTCATCTCTGTTTTGTACTTGTACGATTTGTGATATTGCCAATTTGAAGGTCTCGTGCTTCTGTGAACTATGATGCACCCATTAAACCGATAATTTTCTCTCTGTCCTCTTCATTTCAAGCCTTTGAAAAGCCTTTTTCTTGAATGTGAATGAAGCGAAGCACGCCATCAACATCCCCCGCCGTGGCACAACCACCTGCAGCAGCAGCTGCAGCAGCCAGCGCTACAACATCGCAGTTGCTTCAGCAGAAATATCCTTCCGTGTCGCTGAAAGACCTCCCTATCCTTGAACGATTTCTGGAGTATGCAACGTCTGTCATGGAGGGCGACGATCGTAAATTCATTGCCGAGTCAGGGCTGCCTGTCGCCGCAATGACCTTCGCCGCTCTTGGTCATTTCTTCGACGATGCTGAGCTCATTTCAGTTCTCGAACCTTCTGCGCAGTCGCAACTGATTGATGAAATTCGTCCCCCACCCGGTCGGTTGGTGACGTGGACAGATTTTATGACCATTCTGCAAATTGTTGCTGATGCAGTGCACCCGACGATTCCAAATGAATCATTAGCGCTTGAGCTAGTGTGTCGCCGAGCATTGGACACGTTGCGAGCATTGGATAACGCTTCGAGGATGGCAACAGTGGTGGTTGGTGGTGCTCAGCCGCCTCAGAAAAGTCTTGGTTTTGATGAAGAGACTCTGCCGCACGCCGCCAGCAGCATTGGTCTTCGCTCGCGTCATCAATCTGCTTCAGAGCCTCGGGAAGAATCCGAAACCAGAGTACCAGTCGCTGACGCTCGTGCAAATGCAGCCCTCAAGACGACCATTGCTCAGTCATCAGAGCAACGAAAGCGTGGCGCAACCGCTGCAGATAAATCAACTGCGCTTTCTCTTGACACTGATGGAGTGAGCACGAGCTACCGCCCCCATGGTCTGTCTGAACTAACAAGTAGTGTCAATGCATTCCTTGAAGAAACCCGTCGGAAAGCACTACGAGAGCTTCCAAGCGCCACCCCTCCGTCGCACGCAACCGTTTACCACCGCATCACGCAAGATGTGATCGACAAACTTGCACCCGTTGCTCCGCGGCCATGCAAAGTGAAGGCACTTAAAATTTCATTTCAAAGCGATGATGAAACTGCTGCTCAACTTGTTACCGCCTTATCGGAGTTAATCAACAACCTTTCCATTACGGGTAGCGCAGTAGTTAGTGACAGCACCAGCAGAGAAGCAAGTGACGACGCGACTGCTGGCAATTCTGCTGCCCGTGAAACGTTGTGGCGTGTGATTCGGGCATGTGGGGTTGTCTTGTTCTCTAATTCTCCTTCAGTTGCGCAAGAAGAACTTGCATTTCAAGTGTTCTTACGAGCATTTTCACAATAGACAGCAAGAACAATATGACAGTCACACAGTCATCTCGGCTCCACTGGGACTGGTTCTGTTGTCATTCTGTACAATTATATTCAACAATGCGAGCTCTTTTTGACTCAAACATCGCGAATTGCAGGAGTTTTTGTTTGTTTGTGCTGACTGTTTATTTTTCGTTGCATGTTGATGCGTGGTCAAATCAAAGTGGCTTTGATTTCTGTGAACATGTTGCCGCTTCGAGGAAAGCTTCTTGCATCCTCGCATCTGACAAACGTTCGGCGTCACATTGTGGCTCAATGCACAATGTTGACTGAGGGGTGCTCAACCCTCTGCTGCTCGCAGATGTTTTCATCGACTTCAAACGTTGGTGATACCGATCCGTTCGCAAAGTTGATGGCGCAACTAAAAGGTGTCGATACTGCAGCCAAGTCAAGAGGCAGCAGTTCTCAAAAAAGTATCAAGGGTACACAGTCAGTGCCACCAGCACTACAGGCTCAAGAAGAAGCTTCAGCCAGTAGCGTAGCTGCTGCTAAGGCAGCCAAACAAGCAGAGAGCAGCACCAACGTCAGTGCAACAACCTTATCACCGGCAACTGTGTCGTCGTCAGTGAACTCTAACGGCATGCCCTCGAACCAAGCGGGACAGGTACCACCCTCTTCCAAACTACCAGACGTGCGAGAAGAAACATCGACACAACAAGAAGCACTGAAAACCGCCAAAGCTCAGCAAACATCGGAGCAGCAGAGAGTTCGCAGTACCTCCAACAGCGATGCCGCGTCGCTTCTTTGTGGTGTCGCCGCACATCCGCCGCTGACCACGTCGGAAATGATTGTAGAAGGTGCCCCGCAGCACTTTGTCGCGGAGGCAGAGTCCGGCTCCATTCACCGCCCTTTGTTGACCACAACTGGCTGCGTCGCCATAAGTGACATTATTGGGCGAGTTTCTTCACCTCCGGAATCGTACGAGGACCCCAGCGGGTCCAACGGAACCTTCACGTCCTTCACAGTCGAGTACACAGTTCCCTTCTCTCACATCACTCCAGTAAAATGCTCCCTCGAAGTACGCGCATACGGCCCGGTGCTGTCGCAGTATGCTGCGAACGAACTTGTATTGGATGATATTGTTCACGTGACTGGTCACCTGCTTCCAACAGAGCAAGGGATGACTGTTGTTGCGCTACCTTGGGGTGGAAACATCTCAGTAGTACTAACGCCAAACGTCGCGGACAATTCATCAAATTCACAGTCGTCGTCGTAAAAAAAACCCCGCTTTTTTTTTGATAGCGGCGGTGTGATGACGCTGTTGTAATACGTTTCACAGGAGGGTCTTTACTTCAGCTGTTGCTGGAAATCCAGTTGGTGAGTTGGCCGACGCACACGTAAACACACTTTGTCACTTTTTTCTCCAATGATGCAAAGTCAGCATTCCGTCCTTGCGATCGATTTTTTTTTCTTTTCGTGTCCCAAGTAACAACGTTTGTTGTTCGTCTTTTGCGTTTGCCAAGTCATAGGACAATAATTAGGATTCACGCGAAGCTGTTGGTAATTTCCGATGGCCAGCGTACTCCCAGAAGCGCATGAGCCTGAAACCTCTTTGCCAACATCATCGTCGTCGTCATTGCTGGGCCTCTCACTTGCTAATGAGCTGACAACACTCGACAGGCGCAGAGTTCGCACAGAACTTAATGCCATCCGAGCCCTCACAGCAACGCTTCCTACCAAAGTCGCTAGTTTTGTGGACGACTCTGAATTACTGTCCAGCGTGGGAGACTTCCTCATGATCAGCACGGAATGGATGACAGTCTTTTCGTATTTTGTATTTTCTCAACAAATCGACTGCCATGTGACTCGACAGACGATCGACATCACTCATACTCCGTTCCCGTGGAAAGGCGTCAGATTCAACGGCGTGATGTCTCTAGTGTTTCTGTTCCATTACTTCTGGCACCTATTCTTAGCATCGAACCGTCAATCGTTTGCTAGGTCGGTGTACTCCTTCATCTCTATTCTAACCACCGTCACTATGGCACTGTCCTTCTTGCTCGCTCTTGACGAAGATTCACCGACTAGTGATGTAGATACGGCAAGTACAGTTTGGGCCCCTGCATTCCTTCGAGTGTGGTGGGCTCATCGGCAGACTAGCCACATGCTTAGCAAGTACCACAAAGCCCTGCACCCGGCTATTAAGGAGATGGTCATCCTTGGAAGTTTCGTGTTCTCGTTGATTGTGACTAGCACAGGTTGCCAGCAGTTTTTTGATGCGTGGGGCACTTTCTGTACAAAAGACCTCATCAACGAATTCTATCTTATTATGGTAACAGTGACTACCCTCGGCTTCGGAGACTCAGTTCCAATCAGCACGGGCGGGCGCATCACAATTGTTTTGGTGATTTTCACTGCGATGTTTTTCCTGCCTGTCGCGCTCGGGAAAATCGGGTCGCTTGCAAGTTACCTATCTTCGCAGAATACATATTCTCACATGGCACGTCACGTCGTGATTTGTGGACATTTTGGTCTTTTAGACCTGAAAGTGTTGGTGGGAGAATTTCTGTTTGATTCGAACAAACGGAACATGTCCGCCCAAGTCAATGTCGTTCTCGTCACGGAAAACCCACTCGATGAGCGAACCTTGCGCTGGTTAAACCAACCTTCGTTGCGCAATCGAGTGACAGTATGTGTTTCTGATGCCTTGAGAAAAGGCCAAATCCGTCGATACAAAGCTCGTGCTGCAGAAGCAATTGTGCTTTTAAGTTCGCGTACTGCAGTTGCCCAGCGTGGAGACTATGAAACAATGATGAAGAGTATCGTATTTCATCGCTACGAACCTGGAGTGCCACAAGTGCTGCTGCTGAAACGAGGTATGCACGTTGATGCAATGCGACGTACTGCAAACGTCATCATGGAGCGTGAGCGCCTTAAGTATCTCCTCATGGGCATCGCTGTGCGTTTGCCTCTCTTTATTCCGTTCATCGTAAACCTCCTGAAGTCATCTGATCCTCCGGCAGCCGTTAGTCTCGACAATAACAATGGTGTTCCTTTCATGCATCCGAGTCCGCAGCGCCAGCGACAACGTCCTCCAACGGAGCAGGTGAATCATCGACAGCACCACGAGCCTCATTTTCATCGTCATCGCCCATCGTTCGACGGCACCGCAACGACAGATGTCTCGTCAGCACGTTCCGATGACGATAGTGAGGAGTCTTCGTCGTTTCCCTACGACCAGCTTCCAGAAGGAGCATTCTTGGATGGAACTTACGACAACTGGTGGAAGCTGTACTTGGAAGGTGCTTCATGTAACTTGCATATTGTTGCAACACCACCAACGCTTCATGCTCGCCTCTTCTCTGCTGCCGTCATTATCTTGCAAGTGAAAATGTGTGTAACACCCATAGCCATTCTCCGACGAGGAAAAGAAACGACAGATCCTGACGAAGTGATGATGTGCGCCTTGCGAGAAAAGTTACTACCGTCAGATCGGCTGATCGTAATCGGACCGTGCACTTTAGATGCGACAAACTTTGTTAGCGAATTTATGAAATCACACCTTGGTAACGTGAAACTATCTTCTGCAGCTGCTTCTCAAAAGAAGCCCAAGCCTGGACGAGATGGAGGGACAGCAAGCAATGAAGCTCCTCGAATGATGCAAGGCACATTGTCGATGCACTCACTCACAGCGACTGATCAAAGCGGCTCGCGACCAACGAGCCCAAGAAAGATCAGTTCCAAACGAGCATTCTCATATCCATTCCGTGATCACGTTTTGTTGGTGGACCTTTCGTCATCCGGCGCGAGTACATCATCAGAGTACAATCTTAACGCCGAGGAAAGTATCGAGTGCGAGCAATTTCAAGCATTGGATATTGTTCGACTCTTGAGGCACGTCATTCAGCAAGGCCTAGCTGAGGAAGAAAAAATTCCTGTTGTGTTGCTTTCTGGTCAATCAATGAGCCGCCGCCTTTCGGAGTCGTGGCCTGAAATCAATCGGCCAATCTATCACGTGCGTGGCTACGGTACCGAACGAACTCATTTGCGAACGGTCGGGGTTGCGGAAGCACGCGCAGTAGTTCTATTTTTTGGTGCAGAATGTGAAAGGCAAGATGCAACGATCCACCTAGTTGCCGATGTAGTGTTTGAACTCCTAGCCGCTGTCGGCCGCGAAAAAGAAGTCCCTATCATCGTGGAAGTTGACGATTTAACCCTCGGCTACTTGGCCCCTCCAAGGATGTGTGCCATGTCTAGCGAAGCCCTTCATGAACGCTCTCGTGCCAACTACAGCTACTCTCCGAGCTTTATCTCTGGAAAGATTATTGCCTCGACGATGGTCGATGCGATTGTATTTCAAGCCTTGCGCAATCCTGCGATTCCAAAAATATTGGCGTGTATGATGGGGGTTTCACTCGAAGACGATGGTGATATTCTCAAGAAGCTGAAACGTGTAGGAGCCGCTTCACCCGAAGCAACCCGCCTTCGTGCCCGTCACCGCCGTCAGCGTGGGGAGGCTATCAACATCGACGGTGATGGAGCTACCAAACGATCGGCTCGTTCTTCGACCGGCGCCTCCATGGCAAGCAGAATTTCGGCAGTCATGGAAGACTTGGCTCGACCTTCAGCACTTGCCGCATCTCACGGCATGTTCAAGCAAGATACGGTATTCTGCGCCAGCATCGAACGTTTCATGCCTCCGTTTATGCTGCCAAACGAAATCGCTGCGCTGAATTACGGAGAACTGTTGAGCTTCGCTGTCAAGACAGGATGTATCCTTCTCGGACTTCGGCGATGCGTCAACACAAAGGACTTGGGGAATCACATCGTTGGTACGCCGTACTTTGCAACGAACCCTCCTCCGAGTACCCAGTTGTATGCCAACGATCATGTTTACTTTCTTTTCGTTGACGAATGTGGCAGTGGGGGAGAGTGATTTTGCCTTTCTGGCTGCAAAATCCAGAATTTGAAGTCGATGAATTTTTGTGCATTATCAAGATAGAAAATCAACTCGCTTTATTTTGTTGTGTGTACTGATGAGAAGACACGTTTGGGTTTACATTGTCGTCGAACTGTTTTATTCTCCAACAGGACAATCTGCCTAAAACATTGCATTTCACACATACACACGGAAAATGATCCGTAAAGTTCTTGTCCCCATTGCCGCTGGCACGGAAGATATCGAGCTCAGTTGCATAACTGATGTATTGGTGCGGGGCGGTGTCGACGTTACCGTTGCTAGCGTGATGATGCCACCAGCAGAAACTGTCGTGTTAGCCCGGAAGCTTGAAATCAAACCAAACACTCACATATCGCAACTCTCCGAGGCACAATGGCAGTCGTTCGATGGCCTCCTTATTCCTGGAGGAATGCCCGGAGCCACCCATCTCGCTTCCTCGGGGCCTTTGAAGTTGATTGCGAAAGAGTTACTTGCACGAGGCCGGTTGATTGGCGCGATTTGTGCATCTCCGGCAGTTGTTCTCGGTCCCTTTGGCATTTTGCAAGGAATTCCACTGGCAACGAGTTACCCTGCGTTCCGTGATAAGCTCCCACCTGGGACGGCGTGGGTCGACGAAAGAGTGGTGCTGTATAAGAACGTTCTCACAAGCCAAGGACCTGGAACTTCAATTGACTTTGCCTTGGTTGCATTGTCCATTCTCTGTGGGAGAGAAAAGGCACTTGAAGTGGCGGCAGGATTACTTGTGCCTCCGCCTTCATTATTGAAGTCGAAAGTGTAAGTCACGTCCCCCAACCCCGGTCAATCATACGTTACGATATCTTTAGAATTTCATCATTTCTTCTCGTTATTCTCCTAATCGGTTCAGTGGTGGACGCATTGCCCATTATCCTCACATGATTGTTTTTGTTTTTTGTTTTTTTGTTTTTTTCATTTTGGGGAAACAACAAAGGGAAGGTCCTTCGTGTCCCTCTCGCTCCAACCCTCAAGCAAAAAAAGCAAAATAAAATTTGGTGATTCTTTCAACATCACCTTCGACAACTCTCAAAACCAATAACGGAAATCGTGAAAACACATTCCGCACATCTCCAAACTGGCAATGGAAGATCTTCTTTTGTCCGTTATCGGGTCTCCTCCAGGAACCCGCCAAGCCCCAGTTTCATCTGCTTCGTATCAGCTGCTTCGTCTCCAAGCGTCAACAGCTGAGGAGCTCATTCAAATTCTGTTGAAGCGCCTTCGCACATCAAGCGAGGGCGGCGCGACGGATATCTGCATGTTGCTCTTGAACGTGTGCACCAGTGGTGACGTCAGTCCTGATACCGCAGAGTCCCTCGTGGAGCAGCTCGTCAAGTTTGTCCTCGCTCATTTGGATTGGTCCTCGACTGTGTTGTGGTCATCTGCACTGTTTCACTTTTTCTGCACTGACGAAGTGACTGTTTCCATTTTCGCAGAGTACGACGTGCAGAAAGCCGCCGTGGAGGGTCTCCGTCGCTACCGTGACCAGACACTCACTGCCGCTTCGTGCGCTGCCCTGCTCTCGCACTTCAACTTCTACCCCATTGAAGACGGCATTACACAGCTCGCAAAGTGCTTAGAGGCATTGAAGGCAAACACGATTGTCTGCAGCACTGCAACTCGGTCTTTGGCTGAGTTCACTTCGTATTTTACTGACGGGACTGACCGATTCCGCGCAGCGTGCGAGGAATTCGTCGCTGCCGACGGTCCAAAGACTCTGGAGGGTGTTATCCGTAATCACCACACACACGAAGATATTCAGGTGTGCTGTGCACGTATTGTCGCCAACATTACGAGCTGCATCGATTCTCCATTGTCGGATGGCTCCTCGACGGTCTACTCGTACCTTCAAGAAGCGCTTGTGCGTTTCCCGTCCAATGAAATGCTTCTCTCCCACGTACTCCGAGCGCTGGGCAACGTGCCTGACGCTGTCGGAGATGTTGCAATCATTGCCGAGGTCCTCAAGCGGAAGACAAAGTCGACTGTGACGGAACGCGTGATTCAGCAAGCCATCCGCTGCTTAAGCTCTGTCGCAATGCACGTCAAGGACCGCAAGCAGCAGATCCATCAAACGGGATGCGTTCCCCTTGTCCTGGAAGCAATGAAGGCGTTCAGCAAGGGCAACGTGTCGATTCAAGAAGAGGGCTGCAACTTGTTGTCTTACTTGTCGTTCGACTCTGAGGTGATTACCCACACCATCACACAGCAAGGTGGAATCCAGCTGGTTCTTCAAGCGATGGCGACGTTCCCGAAGGCTCAGAATTTGTTGACCGCCGCATGCGCAGCGCTGTCTGGTTTAACGTTCAACAATTCTGTTGGGCAGAAGATCGTTCTCGAGTCCGATGGCGTCGCAGCAATCATCAAAGCCATGAAGGAAGGCGATAAGGCGCGCCTCCAAGAGAACGGGTGCCTTGCTATCGGCACCATGTGCTGGAACACCGACCTCAAGGCCGAAGTTGTTCGCCTCGATGGCATCACTGTCATCATGAAGGCGCTTGAGGAGCACTACACTAGCAGCGGGCTCGTCAAGAATGCCTGCCGTGCCCTTGCCCAAATTGCCTTTAATTGTGAGAGGTATCGTGACGATATGAGCACTCTTGGTGTCATTCCTCTTATCATTCGTGCCATGGCCCACCACCCCCACCACGATCGTGCGCAGATGCACGGGTGCGTTGCACTATCGTACCTTTCCTGGACCAACGATAACAACGCGTCGTTGATCGCCGAGCACGACGGTTACTCTGTGATTGTGGATGCCATGAGAAATCATCCGCATAATCATGAAGTTCAAGAACACGCCTGTCGCGCACTGGCAAACATCAGTACTGTCACACTGCCAAACTCGATGGTTGCGTTGGAACAGATTGTTGCTGCGATGCGCCGTCATGAGCGTGTGCCAGAAGTTCAAGAAGAGGCATGCCGTGCTATTGTGACTTTATCGCTCGTGGCAGCCGTGAACAAAGACAAGCTTGGTGACCTCAATGCTGGTGAACGAGTGGTAGCTGCGATGCAAAACTTCCCCAAGGTGCATCTCGTCCAGCAGGAGGCCTGCAATGCACTTGCTCATCTTGCATATGAGCACGCTAGCTTGAATCGCGCAATCACCGGTCTTAACGGTGTTGCACTTCTTCTGACAGCGATGAAGCTTCATCCGCAAAGCGCAAAAGTGCAGCTCAACGCCTGTGGTGGACTCAGTGCACTTGCGTTTGACAATCCAACGGCGCAGCGCCAAATTTTCGAGCAAGGCGGCGTGGAGCACGTCATTAAGGCAATGAAGAACTTCGAGCGCTTGAGGATGCTGGAGCTGGGATGCTCAGTTCTTGGCACGCTCGCGTGGAACGCTGATATCAAAGAGAAGGTAGCAATCCTTGCCGTCCCAGAAATTCTCCGCGCAATGAAAGCGTACGAAGACAATGCTCTTCTGCAGAAGTCAACTTGCCGTGCCGTTTCGCAATTCGCCTTTAATTCTGAAAGCAATCGCAAGCTGCTCACTGAGGTTGGTGCAATCCCGCTTATTGTCCGAGCAATGCGCGTTCACTATCAAACCGAAAAACTTGTCGTTCACGCGCTGAAGGCTCTCACGTACCTTTGCTGGGAAAACGCCGTGGTTGCCCAGGCGATTACGGACGAGCACATCGATGATGTTTTGGCGACTATCCAACGTGAGTATCAGAACGACGAGCGTGTGTTCAACGAGGCCGCACATTTGCATCGAATTCTCAACCGCAAAGCCGGATCTAGTCCATCGCCGAGCTCCAAAAGCCCAGGTAAGGGTAACATGCAAGCATCACCGCCCGCCGCTTCGCCACTGCCCATGAATCAGGCTGGTTCACCAACATCAGTGCGCAAGGGTGCAGGTGAATTCCTCGTTCCTCCTAGCCCTCCTCAGCAAGATAAGGACGAACTTTTCCGACTCTACCGCGCCCCCATTGACACTCAATCGCAGCGTCTTAGCCGCGGCGGTGGTGGCAACGGTCTGTCATCTGGAACATCGCCTACGACAGCCAATCCTCCCCACAGCTCGTCCCACTTCTCCGTGACTCATGCCTCAGCATCGCAGCAGCAGCGCGGAGGTGCTGGTGGCAGCGGGAAGCATAACAACAACAGCAACAATCACGCTGGCAACAATCGACAGTATCAGGAACAACCTCAGCAGCGCAAGCGTAGCCCCCCGGCTGTCAACCACCCTGCTCAGCAGCAGCAGCAGCAGCCGCAACAGCAACGCCCAGCAGCACCAGCACCTTCCGCCGCAGCTCCAACTGGATCCAAGGCGTTCTTTGTTGATGAGCTCGAAAATGCGATTGTGCGCCAGCAGCAGCAACAACAGCAACAGCAACACAGTCACCACAAGCAGAACGATCAGCATCATCATCAGGCCCACACTTCATCGTCGTCTGTCCCACTCCCTAAGAGCAAGCGTGGTGGTGGTGGCGGTGCTGTCGGGAACAACAACAACAATCACCATGGTGGCCAGCAGCAGCAGCACAACAAGGGTGGACAGCAATACGGTGCGCAGCAGCAGCAGCAGCAATATCAAAACCAAGGCAATCGCCAGAGCCAGAACCAGCAACAGCAGCAGCAGCAACCTGCCGCTCGCCGAGATGGCCAGCAGTACCGCGGAGGCAACAATAACACCACGAACCTTCAAAGCGTTGGTGGTGGTCGCATTCACATTGACCCTGCTATCGCATCTGCGTCTCTCGCTCAGCCCCAGCAGCAGCAGCAGCAGCAGCAGCAG
>CYKH01001528.1:25396-61884 GCA_001460835.1 Bodo saltans
CAAGAACGAGACGCTGTTAGGTTCCGGAAAAGGACCGTGTTAGTGCGATGGAAAGTGGCATTGTCGGCGTTGCTAGCCACTCGGGATTGCCTAAACGACGATGCAGTATCGAATTTCACCACACTGAGAATGCGCCAAACAAAGCGTAGGTTATTTTGTCGGTGGAAATCAGGTTATGATGCACGGTGCCTTGCTCGTGAAAGAGCAGTGTTCCGTTCATTTCTCGCTTCAGTTGCCAAAGATGTGGTCCTGTGAATGTTCGGTCTTGCGATCATAGAAAAAAAGAAGATGGTTCAATTTTACAGTTCCGTCGCACATACATGCACACGCACAAGAATTTTACTATTTCTTAGACTAAATAACATTGTCTTTGCTGGTTCCGAACACGCTTCGCATGAAACTAGAAATATTGATGATGCACGCTTGTTTTAAACTGTCGAATACCGCCTTATTAAGAAGTCAAGTGAAACTCAAAGCCTTTCGACAAGGGGAACTTCAAGAAAAAAGAAGCGCACTCGTCCAGGGGAAAACAACTCATAGTGTTCTTTCAAGCAAGAAAATCAGTTGACACCAGAAACCAATACCGCAATCCAAATCAAAGAAAATGCCAGCAGATCACGCCGGATATCTCCAGAAGGAAGGTGGCAAGCTCATTAAGCAAAACCAGCTTCGCTACTTCGAGCTTAGGGGAACGATCTTGTACTACTTCAAGAGCAAGCCCACCAACGCTCAAGAAGAGCCTCTCGGCAGCATCGACTTGACTCACATCAAGTGCGTTGACAACCCGAAAGAAAGGTACTCGTGGATTCTTCAAGGTCCATCTCTGCCCAAGGCATACGTTCTCCTTGCCCCCAGCGAAGCGGAGAAGAAGACATGGATGCAGAAGCTAGAAAATCCCAATACCGCCAACACCCAAACTCTGAAGACGAAGGGCGGCGGTGACTCTGACAACGAAGATGAGGAGAAGACTGTATTCTCTTCCCCAGGGAAGGCTAAGGTGACCACCGCTGACTTCGACGTCCTCACTGTCATCGGAAAGGGCTCTTTTGGAAAGGTGCTTCAAGTACGCAAGAAGGACTCAGGTGAAATCTTTGCCATGAAGGAAATGAGCAAGGAGGTTATCGAACGCGAAAACCTGCTTGAGCACACCTTCGCTGAGAAGTCTATCCTTCAAAAGATCAACCACCCCTTCGTTGTGTCCCTGCACTACGCGTTCCAGACCAAGGACCGCCTTTACCTTGTCCTCGATTTCCTCTCTGGTGGTGAACTCTTCTTCCATCTTGGCCAAGTAGGCCGATTTGATGAATGGCGTGCAAAGTTCTATGCCGCAGAGATTGGCCTTGCCATTGGCCACCTCCACTCGCTTGACATCATTTATCGTGATCTCAAGCCTGAGAACGCCGTGTTGGATAAGGACGGACACGTATGCCTCACTGACTTCGGCCTTGCGAAGGTAAATGTTCGCGAAGCAAACGCCGAAACGTTCTGCGGTACACCCGAATACCTTGCCCCTGAGTTCCTCCTTGGCGGTGGCCACGGAAAGGCCGTTGACTGGTGGTCTTTGGGAATTCTTCTCTACGAAATGCTGTGCGGCCTCCCTCCGTTCTACTCCGAGAACGTCAATGAGATGTACGAGTTCATTCTGAAGAAGCCTCTGGAATTCACAGAGGAGATTTCTGAAGCCGCGAAGGACCTTTTGCGCCGCCTTTTAGACCGCAATCCTGACAAGCGCATGCAAAACATTGACGAGTACAAGAAGCACCCCTTCTTCTCTGACATCAACTTCGATGATCTCTTTGCTCGCAAGATCCCAGTCCCGTTCAAGCCTGATGCCAACGCCACTAAGAACTTTGATACTGAGTTCACTACCATGAAGCCCCGCCTCAGCACCAGAGATTCTGGCGGTCAGCACGTCAATATTGCTGGCTTCACGTACCAGGGTGACGCAAATGCCCTTCAGGGTGGAAAGTAGATTGCGAGCATGAAGTGAGAAATCAATCGCGAGTGGCATTCTTTTTTTTCATTGTTTCGATGATTTCATTTGTGTTTCATTCCTCTCCTTCTTATTTTTCCTTTGCGGGAAGAAAGAAATGGAAGGAACAACGTGTGCGTTTCCTAAGGGAAGAGCGAGGAGTTGTTGATCTGAGGCCTTGCAATTTTTTGTGGATTCGATCTGATGTGTTGTTGACTGGTCGTTGCAAGTTCGTTCTTTTTCTCCATTTTTTTAAGTGAACTTGACGACGTACTAAACCTCAACGCACTTCTTACAACCACTTCTTTTTGTTATGAAGCACACACCGGTGACAATCTTTTCCTTTCTCCTCGCAGTACGCTCTTTTTGTTTCTCACTCTCTCTCTCTTTCACTCATTGCTGCTCGGGTCTCTTACCGAAGGCATTTGCCTCTCGTTGCTTCCGACACCATTCATCAACAAGAAAAGCATGTCGCAAATATCTCCATCCCTGGACACAGAAAAAAGCACAGAAAAAGATTTTTTCGGCGTGTTGTTGCGAATCAATGAACAGAAGTGATAAAGGAACAATTTTTAGTGATTGCGCACAAAGACTTCGGAAGAGTGTGAGAAAAGAATGGTGAGCGAAAGTGAGAGAACAACGACTGGAGAGTGACGCAGGTCGCACCCAATTTCGAGGATCGTCTCGATCCAAAAAAAACAAACACAGCAAAAAAAAAAAAAAGTGTCTTGCAGATGAGGCACTCGAAACAAAAAAAACAACGCAAACAAGAAAACAAGAAATGGACGAACAAAAAAGAGAAATATTGTGTTTTCTATCGTGGTTTGTGATTTGTGTTTTACCCCCTGTTTGATTTTATTCTTCAAATGAAGCAGCGACGTCAAGCAAACACTCTGTTGTGTTGGAGACTCTCGTTGCATGATATTGTTGAAGCGATTTTGTTAGTGCACTGTGTGACTTAGTTTTTTGAAAGAAGAGAAATAAATTTAAGACAGGTTTTATAAACTTCTTGCTCTGCGCAAACAAAATAAAGAAGCGGGGAAAAGATGTCGTCATCACCATATCATGTTTTTTCAATACTTCTTCTCGTTTCAGTGTTGTGTGCTTTCACAGCAGTTGCGAAACCACCACCACCCCCAACGCGTCTTGTGATTCTCGCCACTACCAATATTCGTGGTAGCGTCGGGAAAGAAGCACGCCTAGGCGCTTGCACGAAAGAACTGTACACTATGTTCCACATTAAAATCGCTGGTCCCACCACGAGTTCTCCAACAACGTGGATCAACCTCAACGAAGCGTGCTTAGCTGAAGTTGTCTTCTCGCCAACTGAGGTGGATCGTGCCAAAGACGACCTTATGGTGACGCTGGAGGTTCGCCCGAATTTCATGCATACTGTTAGCGTTGAGCTGTCGCGCTCGGCAACGCGAGTTCCCGTCTACGCAGTCGATATTCAAAATGGTGGTTTGATCGAAAAGCAAGTTCATGTCTTCTTTGAAGTCGAAACGACGTCAACTGCTTCAGCGCAAGGATCCGTTGTGCATTCCGGAAATATTGGAGCCGTGGCGATTGTGTGGGCAACGCTGATTGCAGTGGTTGTGTTTAGACAGCAAATTGTTGATGGCATTATTTTTTCGTTTGGTTCGTCGCGTAGCAGTAATACTGCGGCTGCAACCGGCGGTGTGAAGCGCCAAGTGTTGGTTGGATCACGTTGAGCGCATTTTTGCAACTTAGAAGCACCAAACCTCAACAATTTTTACCCCCATTTACTATCCCTCATCTTAAACTTGCAACATGTTTGTTTGTTGAAGAGACTTTCTATGTGTGTGTTTTTTTTGTCAACGTGCAAGCGATTTACTTTACAACTTGCTTACAAAGCCGCGTTGCGTACCCCAGCGACATGCCTTTCGTCACTCATCATTCCCTACGTGGACATAGCACTGCCGCATCGTCACAGTCGCCCTCATCACAGCCCACCAAGCAGACGTTGTTTTCTCACAATGAAAGCAGCCAGCAATGCACGGCTGAGCCAAAAAAAGCGTTGGGAGTAGCAGTCATGGATTCTTCTGCCCAATCATCGTTGCCTGAACTCTACTCAGTTCTTTTTCTCGCTCAACCACCCACGGCAGCAGCAGAGGCTGAAATGAGCGCCCAAAGCGATGTTTTCAATTCTGGTGAAACTATCAGCGAGTATTTTTCCATTTCATCTCGCAGGAACAAGAAACATTGGTTTGCTCCCGACCTTGCCGCGCTTTGCGAAGGCTACTTGCTTGAAATGAAGCAGTTCTTGGAATTCAATGCGACACCTTCGTCACCTTCCACTTCCGCACCGCGGGGATTGACATCCTGCGAAAACGTTCAAGGAGCTTTTCTTGCCAACTTCATGCTTTCCGAAAGCGCGCTGTTGCCCTCGTGTAGCTTCGATGATGAAGCTGCAGTGATCAGTGCAGTGAAAACGCAGCTGTCAACCTGGTGTGTGGAGCTGTGCGAGCTATCGAATGACCTGCGTGAGTTCTTGTCTTGTGAAGGATCCGACGGCTGCAGTCCTGGGGGCCGTCTAGTGCATTCAGGGGGGTTGGCGTCTCCGTGTGCCACAGAATCGCTCAAACGTCAGTGCTGGAGGATTCAAGAACTGATGCACTTACAGCGCTGCCTCTCACCCCTTCTTCTATCACCGTCCGCAGAAGATGGTTCGTCGTCGTCACCGCAACACGTCCAGCGAGCACAACATTGGAAAGACCTTGTTGATCTTCACGAGCAGCTAGGTTGGATATTTTTACCATCATCATCACGAATGAAT
This sequence comes from Bodo saltans, assembly GCA_001460835.1. Lineage (NCBI taxonomy): Eukaryota > Euglenozoa > Kinetoplastea > Eubodonida > Bodonidae > Bodo > Bodo saltans. The sequence goes on from CYKH01001528.1 coordinate 30,166, forward strand.
ATGTCACCCTCTCTGACCGATGCTGAAGCGTCCCAAGAGTAAGTGGCATTTCCAACTCTTCACACGTTTACTTTTGCCTCCATATTCTTTAGTAAAGAAATATCTCAGCCTGTGTTTCCGCATACATTTTTTGTGTCAGTAAGTCACTCCTGTTTCTCGTTTTGCCTTGTGGAATACCAAAGAATCCCTCACCAAACTCGAAGGACTGCGTGTTTGTTTTCAAACAAATCCTTTGTTTAAAAAAAGTCACCGCGCCTGTTGCCACAACGATGTCAGTCAATGGAGCATTTCCGTACGTACCTTGCCCAACATTAGACCAACAATACTCGCAAAAAGTTGTCGGTCCGACACCCTTCAGCAGTGCAAAGTTAGCGAACTCAAGTTTTGAGTCCCCTTCACTTACACTTGCACGATCAACAAATTCTGTTGGAGGAGGCGGTGCCAACCGGCCGTCAAAGAATGTAATGGGGTGTAACATGTCGTTTCCAGCTGGCCTGCGCAGCATTTCAAAGAAAAGCTCAACGATTCGAGAGTCTCGATCCATTTCAAATATTTTTGTCCGAGCTGATGGCAAAGATGGGTCACGTCGCCCAGGCACTGCCGGGAGCAACAACACAAGCAGCGGTAAATCGCTCGCCCACCCATCGACACAAGTCCAAGTACCAAATTCTGTTTGGGAAGCGCCACCACAAACTTTCCGGAAAAACCATCAGTCTGGTGCTCTGCATGAGGAACAGAAACTTCCACGTGATACGCTCCATCCGCTGTTATCTGCATTACAAGCTGGTGAAAATGCGAAATCGGCGCTCTCAAACCCTACCGTAGGATATCTTGCCAACGCTTCTCGCAAAGGGCCGCCATGCGATGCCCATAAACAACAAGTGAGCACTTCTGGTGCGTCGCCATCAGGAGGTGGAGCAAGCTTCGCAGTTGATGGAGACGACGAAGATGACGACTTGGCCCTTCAAGTATCTCGTCGCGCAAAACAGATATCGCACCGCGGTGACTTGCGAACGTATGCTGGTCGAACCTTCAGCGCGATCGGTGGTTTTCACGACCCAGATGTCTACGCAACTACCGTTGTAGAAACCGCTGCAACGCAGCCGCAGTCACTCACCGCGTTGGCAGCAAAAGCACTTGCCAGTGCACTTCACGACTATCCTAGTCACGCCATTCCCGCAAATGTGACCGCGAGTGTCCGGCAGCGCCCACTTCCCAACTCAGGACCCAAAGGTGGCAACACCAACCGCAATCAGTGGACAGGATTGCATGACATATTCAATCCTGTTATTCCACCACCCCAAGCATTCCGAAATCTCTCGTCCGATGTGAAGGAAGTGCTGATGGTGCGAGAACGTGATTGTCGCCATCGGTTGCATAAGATTCTCGCAGACAAGCACGAAGTTCTTCAGCCTCCCCCATGCGAAGCAGAGGAAGGAATGCCAATTGATGTGATTCCTGAAGGTGTTGCGTCTCAACGTGCGAGAGACGAAGCGTCACGAAAAGTTTCGGATGTCGAGAAAAGTCGGAAGAAGACTGAAGCTGATCCGGAAGATCTGGATGAACTTGCTGATGGCGAGTTGGATCCTATATCTGCCCTTGGAGGTGATGGTGCAACACTCAGTTTGTGGCTTACGGCGGTTCGAAGGTGTGGCGCTGGTTCCCGTATTCAGCCAGAGGATAACATTCCGATGGAAACTCATCCTGCACATGCGACTGTGCTGAACAAGAAACTGAAGGTGCTTACGCCGCAGCTTATCTCGATGCATACATCCATGTCGTACTCAGCTCAGCCCGACACGCGACTTTCTGGGACGGGCATTGCAATGGGTGACACGCAAGGGCAGATGAAGCCCCCCTCTGCGTCGTCCTTCTTAGGCGCGAAGGCCACAATTCAGGTCACTCAGTATTCAGATCTACAAACAACACCCGGAAATGCTTTCGCGTTCGACTCCGAACGCTTTGTCACACTTCTTTCTGATAAAGGCGAAGAAGTGGAACAATTGTTCTTGGAGGGCTGCGCGTGGCTCAGCAATCACGCAATCGCTGCCATTGGTCGCTATTGTGTCAACTTGAGGCTTTTGAATCTTCAAGACTGTCCGCAATTGACGGATGAAACCTTGACGGAAATTGCGGACACCTGTCGTCGCCTAGCATACTTGAATGTATCTGGTTGTGTCCAGCTCACTGGGCAACCGTTCGCATCCCTGCTTCGAAACTGCACCGACTTGCACACGCTGTGCATGAGTGGGCTGTCACAGATCGATGAAGAAGCTGAGCTCGCGTTCGTCAGCCTGCGATATGTGCCGAAGCTTTCAGTTCTAGACATCTCATATTGCACAAACATCACTGACGCCGTGCTCGCTTACGCGGCGCAGAATTGTCGAACCCTCCGCATGGTAGATCTTAGCGGATGCAGTCGGCTCACAGATTCTGCCATCGCAAGCATCGGTTGCTCTTGTTCGCACCTTGAGTCGCTGCGATTGAAGATTTGCAGTCAGTTTACTGCTCAAGGGCTTTCTCGGTTAACCGTCGCGCCTCGGAACTTGTCATCACTGGATTTAGGAGGTCTTACACAGTTGACTCCCAAAATGCTGGAAGAGATTCTCAAGGGCGCCCCTCGACTCCGCAGTTTGTCTATCAGTGGCTGTACGCTCCTCGATGATAGCGGGGTGGGGCACATTACGGCGTATTGCAAATCGTTGAAGTCTCTCAATATCTCGAGCTGTTCTGGAATTTCAATGGCGAGCTGTATGGAGCTCGTGCATGAGCTCATCGGATTGCGTTGGCTGATCGTCTCTGAGAGTTCCATCTCGAACGCAGAAGTTGTCATGCTGTCCGCCCTTCGCGAATCGTGTCGCATCATCCGCAACCAATTCCGCCCGCAACCAAAACCGACGTATGTCGCTTATTTCATTCCAGAAGCCGCCAAAAAAAAGAAACCGGTTGACCCGAAAGCTGCCAAGGGAAAGAAATAGCAGGAGAAAATGTACTGTAATCAAATTTCACTTTCTTTGTCATTGTTGAGTGCGCATCCCACAAATCAACAAAACTCGGGAAAACAAATGACATTACGATGTCATCACAAGAATGTCACTTTTCTTCCTTTCTAATTTTTTTGCAAATGCCAAGAAAAAGAGTGACAAAATCCTAAAATGGCAACAACAGTTGCAGCCTCCGCGGTAGCAGCTGCCACCACTAGTAGCCGTGCTGGTGCGATTTTGCCAACTACGAAATGCATTCGCCGAATTCGTTGCCCAATCGATCATCTTATCATGAACCCGCTCGATACGGACCATGTTAACACACGAATTCACACAAAAGATGTTGCCATTTTGACGTGGTTATTTCCAGTCGCCAATCTACAAAGCATCATTCACAAGAGGTATGAAGCAGAAGCTTTTCACGAGCTGCTCACTATTGATGGCGAGGGAGGTATTGAGCCTCCAGTGGCTGTGCAAACTTCGCCAACGGCAACGGCCCCTGTGTCTGTTCCGACAACGCCATTGATGCCAGGTGACAAGCTCGGCTTTGCAACTCTTGTCATTGGAAAAAACATTCCCAACTATCAAAGCAGATTGGAGAAGTGGCTTGACCCCGCTCCACATCCAACTCTCAGCCTCCGTATATCGGTGCTCGACCGCATTCACTGGCAGCGCAGCTCATGGCTAGCTGGATCGATCTGCAACAGCCTTTGTTGGGGGCGTTTTCCAAAGGCAATTTTTGACATTCCTCTCGATTGGAAAAACGAGGTAAAAATTGATGCAAAGTTCAATTCTCAGGAGAACAAGTTTGATCACTACAATGTTTCGATTCCTGGCCACGGTTTCTCAGTGACTCTAGAGGATACCCAAAAGACCTTGTTTGAGCCAACCACACCCATTGTGGAGGGGTTCCTTGATAATGAAAGCGCGTTAAGGCAACTAGCACTTGCACGAGAAGTGAACATGCCTGGATTAGGCAACAGTGTGTACCGTCAGACTCTGTGGAGCACACCTTGTCTACCTAACATTGCCCAGGTCACAGAACTTAAATGCGGCAGTCTTTTCCAACACTACCTCGGATGTGTCGAGCCAGCTAGGAAAGAACCTATTGCTGCGTGGCTTGTGGACGCCGTTCCCGAGACGCTCATTTACAGCATGGAGGGCCACGTTGAGGATGAAAATGATCCTAACAGCGCCACCACGTACGGCGAAAGATCTTTGGTTGAACGCGTGCAAAAGAAGGCAATGAATCGTTACAATGATTTCAGAGATGATGTTCGCGGTAAGACGTACAGCGACTTGGATGGTAAAGAAACACCGCGGTGATGGAATGTGTGCTTGTTGTGGTGCAGAAGTATCCCGTGTAATGCGAAGTGTTTTTTGCGCTACAAGGCCGGCTTGTGGATTGCTTCGCTACTCGTCACAAAATGCAAAAAAAAAGGCACTCCTAAATTTACTCTTTTTTGTAACTTTCTTACTGAGTTGTCGTTGTGAAGCCCGTCATGATTTCCAATGGGATTTTGCTGATATTAATACTCTTTATTTCTGTTGTTTGTTGCATCCTCTGCGTCCAAGGTTTTTTTTTTTTGGATGGGTCTTTACGACATTGGCATTGCGTGCAGCATTTTGCACGGCATCGTTCTAGTGCTGGGCTATCTCACGTTCTCCAGCATTAACTCTTCGATCGAACGAATTGGCTCCATTTCGTTCCGCACTTTCTTCACGTTTTCACATTTGTTTATCCCTTCGTTGACCGTTTGCGGCTGCGTTGCTTGCTGGATGTCAGTCATCTTCCAAAACATGGCGTTAGCAGTACTTTTTCTTTGTATTCCCGTAGTTTTCACTGTGTTTCTCGGTATGATCTACATGTGCAGTAGCCTTGATGATCACGGCCCATCAAACAAAGAAATTTTACATGGGAGGACGGCAGATTATTATCAAACTCAAGGATTCTCGCACGTTGACTTTGCAAACGATCTTATCAGCAGAACGCACGAGTTCAGGACAGATCATCCAGATTTCGAGATGGAAAACAGTCCTTACTTGCGAGAAAGAATGTCGCGTATGTCCCCTCGCCAGCGCCCCCCTTCAATAGACCGCTGAGAAATGAATTTCTTCCTGCCTCAAACACGAGAAAAAAATTTCTTACACTTGTACAATTACCTCGTCTTTTTCTTGTGTGTGTCCTCGCTCCGTGTTATCCTTTTGCGATCTCTGCCATAAAACCACTGTTTTGGCAATTCTGCTTTGTTTCTTGCGCAAAAAAAAAAGTCAGCCATTCGAGCATTACGATTCTGCAGAGTGCACGAGGGCAAGTCACTGCCTCTGCTACATTCAGTTTTCCCCCATCGTGCAATCATGAGCAACCCCGCACCACCACCTGCTGCCTCTTCTACGTCGGCCATCCCTGGAGGCGATACGTGTGGAAGAAGGTACACCAACGCCGGCGAAATGTGGAACGTTGAGCTCAAAGGCGACCTTTACGACGAGAAGGATGGCTGGTACGGGAAGTCGCTGGCCTACTGGAAGAAGCAGGAGCCCACTGTCAGCGGTGTCCTTGGGGGGATGGAGCACATTCATGGAGCTGATATCGCCGAGTCTAAGGCGTTCATTGAGAGTATTCCCACCATTGGGCGAACTCGAGCCCTCGATTGCGGGGCTGGTATTGGTCGCATCACAAAGAATCTCCTGGCTCCTCTTTTCGCCAAGACCGATCTTCTGGAGCCTATGCACCATATGCTCGTGGTCGCGCAGCAAGAGCTGGACATGGAGCGTGTCGGTCATCTTATCGAAGCATCAATGGAGCAAGTGACGCTTACCGAGAAATACGACATTATTGTCATTCAGTGGACCGCGATCTACCTTACTGACGAGCACTTCGTGGATTTCTTCTCTAAATGCAAAAGTGCTTTGAGCCCTGGTGGTATTATTTTCTTTAAAGAGAATACTTCGTCGGTTAACAAGTTCATGGTGGATAAGGACGATAGCAGCTTAACACGCTCTGACCAGCACTACAAGGCACTTTTTGAAACCTCAGGGCTGACGTTGATCAAGGAAGACTTCCAAAGAACGTGGCCGAAGGATCTGCTTCCCGTGAAGATGTACGCTCTGCAGTAACAGTTGAATCAAGAGCGGACAATTGGAATCAGCTGAGAAATTAGTGTGCACTAACTCTCTAATGAAAAATGCATGATGCAGTGGCTTTTGAGTCTCTTCGACATGAAATTTCAACACGAATGAACGGATGTCTCTCCTTTGAACGATTTTTTTTCATAATGTGAAAAGAGAAGGCCTGAAAATAGCTACATTTCGATTTCTTGAATCAATTGCGGACGCGGAGGCAACAGTGCTGAATGTCGAAATGCAGAATCGAGGCGCGCTGAGTGCTCCTCCTGAGCAGCTGAGCAGTTGTTCGTCATCAGAATGTGGAGATGAAATTATCAACAGCGGAAGAAACGATCACCCATCAAGGAGCGCGCTTAACAGCAGCTGCTGCTGCTCAACGCTCATGACAGCTTCGCACATTCTGAGCAGTATGTCTTCGGTGTTATTCCCAGACTTCTCGAGATTTCAGTCATCATCTCTAAACACAAAGAAAGCCGTTGAAGCTACTTGTGGTTCACTGCAATGGTGCGGTAGGTTACTTTCCTCCTCTTGGTCTTCTATCGTCAACTCATATTCGCTCGATTCACCTGGACGCGCTGCTTCCATGCCACGACTGATTCATGACGCAGCCCCTAGTAACGCCTGTGATGACAATTCATTTCCGGTTGTAGACATCGTTCGCTGTATGTTGCAAATCAGCTCGGCGCGAACCACTTTTGCGTCGCTCGTCGCTAATTTCGCGCAATTATTTGATACGGTTGGCTCAGATGATTATTGCATTCCGAGTGCCTTTTACGGTCGTTTCACGAGACGATCATCACCGCCAGATGCGTTTTCTTCAAGGTTCGCCCTTCTCATCGCAACGACAGCTTTGCTCACGGCTTCATCTTTTCGGCTTCGAGCGTTTCTTGCTGTTATTCTCTTTGGCATTCCGCTTGTGAATCATCTGCTAGCATCCACTTGGTTTGGAGTGATTCGACCGAAAATTGTTTCACGCAGCTTTACATTGATTCTTGTCCTTCAAATCGTTCGTCACATCATGCAGCATCGTATGTACGGTGGTACTACCGCTTCGCGAACTTCATCCGCAACATCAAATAAGCAAGCGAATGCAACGTGGTTATCACGGGTGTCAGCAGTCGTTGCCCCTTTGATGTCAAGCTCTTACATGAATGAACTTAGCGACAATTCCGTAGATTTTGCGGATGACTTGGCTCTTGAATTTGAGGTTGGAATTTGTCGCACCGTGAATCTTCACGTCAGCAGTCTGACTTGGGTGAGTGATGTTGACTCTACGCTGGCTCATGTCGTCTCTGGCAGAGTTGAAACTACGCTTCCTTCGATTCTCAGGCGTTTGTTTTCAGATCGCCGTCTCTTTGAAGAGTTCGCTCAACTTTCTCGACAGATTTTTCTGGGTTCGTCCCCAAATGACTCGGAGACCATTGCTGCAGTTTGTTCGGTGATGATTGTTGTTGAAGATAGCCTTTGCGAGCAAATTTTGGACGGTAACGTGGACGAATGTCAAAATGCGACGCCACGTAATGTCGACAACATCAGTCCTTCACTTCGAGCATCACTGCTACGAAAAATTCTCCTGGACGTCCTAGACAATGTTGAGCAGATTCGTTTGTCTCGGATCTCTGCCCCAGGAGGAACAAGCATCACCGACATCGATGAAAATGTCTCTCATCAACTTAGACGCGCGCTCGGCCTTTGGGCGAGTCAAAAAAGTTGTGAAAAAGAACCAATTCCGTCGTCTTTTCAGCTTCGTCACGATGAAAGTGATAGGGATCATCTACCAAATGAAGGTGACGACTCTAGCGGAAGGGCGATGGTAGACAATCAAGAAATTCCGATTCGAGAGTTATTAGAAGCGGATGGCTTGGCGCCGCCCCTTCGAGTACCAAAACCAAAACAAATTGACGCCGGCTTTGTGCGGCTTCCTACGCTTCCTCCGCACATCCTTTTGCAGCGGCAAAAGCAAGCTAGCTTGTTGGAATTAGAGTCGTAGCTTCAAAAAATTTTTTTAAATGCGTGCAGAATATCTATCGCATTCACATGTGTGTGTCTTCATCATTTCTTTAACTTTAGTGTTCATCCCTTTTTTTTTTTCTTGAAGACGCTCGGCACATTACAGCCTACAGTGGAGGAAACGATGAGCGATTCACTTGAGCGTGATGTTAGTCTGGACGCACCGACACCATACGACATGTTAGACGAGACAACTGTCGCCGGTGTGAAAGAATTAGAGTCCATATCAAAAGCTGCCTCGCATCACGCCGCCGACCACAACCAGCACGTTCTATCAGCAAAGCAGGAAGATCTTATCCTTCAAAATCGAATTTTGACGTCTCGGCTTCAAGAAGAGCGCATGGTGATCCAGAAGGTGGAAGAAGAGTCCAAGTTTTACAAGCATCTTGTTGTGTCACGAGACAAGAAGATTGCGGCTCTCGAGGCGAGCAAGGTTGCCACGGAAGGGAGAATATTACAGCTCCAGAAACTCATTGATGACAAAGAGTCTGCCAATATGCAGCTTCGCCAAGCTGTTGTTGATCTTAGAGAAATGGTATCAACTCAAAAGACGACCGTGTTGGACCTTCAGCGCCAAATCCGAAACGGTGGATTCTCTGCTCGCTCTGTCGTTCCCGATCGTCGATTTGAAGAAACATTCAACGATAAAGTCTCGATTATCCGACTAGAAAAGAAAGTTCGTCAGCATTTCAACAATCGTGAACTTACCATGCAAGCTCTCGAGCGTAATGCCATGGAAGCTGAGGACGCCAGGAGCATGTTAGCAAACGAGCTTGGCGTGATTGATAGAGTTGCAGTGAAAGACGAAGAAGCCTCTTCATCATCCTCTTCATCGCGCGGTCGTGCAAGGGCATCGTCGCTCGTCTCGTTTGAAAGCGTGAAACGTCACACAGGAGCACGCGGAATAGGGTCACTCCCTTATCGCGAGAAGCTTGATCTGCGGACTCCACAAGATGGTTTCGTGGATGCAAAGGTTCAATCCTCCGCTTTCCAAACCCAATTGACGACATTGCGTGAAGCACTTTACAAACTTGCATCGGATCTCAAAGAAGGTAACGACAAGACACTTGGAAGTTTGTTTTACATATTTGAAGATAGTAGCAAGCGCGGTCGTGGGCTCCTCGCTAATCCGAAAGAAGATTTTGAGAAAGAAATCCGCGAAAACATTGTTGGTTTGCGGATGAAGCTGCATTCGATGGTCCAAGCAATTTCAAAAAACTTTGTGGATCTTATCAGCGCCGAAAAGCCTGTTCGATTAAGATGGGCTTTTGAATCGCGCTCCAGTGTTGACTTCAGCTGCCAAGTTGAAGTGCCACCTCCTGAGGACCCTCGCATTGAACAACTGCGCGAACAGCTCAACTTCGTCAACGGTCGTTCTACACAGCTCCGCAAAGAGTTCACAACGAAATTAAACCAGATGGAGCTGCTGAAAGACAAAGCTGAAGTCAACACTCAATTCATTCAGCAGAAGCTGTTCCAGCTGCATGACGGCATGTATCAAGCGCTGCATGCAGTCTACCGTCATCGGTTCCACTGGGTGAATCGATTCACAAACTCATTCCAAGGTATTGATCGTACTGCCAAGAAATCAACAGCCCTCGAGGTGAATTTCAACATAAAGCTCGGGCAAGCAGTCGACGAAGATCTGCATTACTTACGAAAGCTCGCAGACTATTTCGTCTCTGATGATCTCTTCGGCGCTGATCTTGCAGTTTCTGATCCTCTAGCTAGCTCGAGCAAGAATCATGACAACAATAATAACTACCTGGTTGGGAAGCGCAAAGCTGCCGCAATTCCAACTCGAAAGAAGATTGATCAAGCTCGAAAATTGTCAGGGCAGCTCGAAACGTATCTGCGCGATGAACTTAACGTTCTTGCAGAGCAGCAGCAGCAGCAAGAGCAGCAGCCTGCAAGTCGTGTTTTCCCCATGCCCACGTTCGGGGCAATTTCAGTGGAAAGTGAGGGAACATCCGCGATGACTTCTGCAGCTTCTACACCACAATGTCGATCCATGGAAAACAGCATCACCATTCCCTGCAACCCTGCGCCGCGTGGGCCTGCAGTGCCAACCCTTGTCCCTCGGCATGCTCGTTCTGCTAACAGCTCTCCTGAACCTCGCTCGCGCCCCCAGAGTGCACGAACTCGATCAGGGAGCGTGACGAGCCGCACCGCGAATGGGTCGACAACAGTTGTGACAACAACAACCGCTGGTAATCTCGTAGCGTCGTCAACATACACGATAGCGCCAAGCAAGCCTCCTATTGTGCGCAAGTCTGCAAGCAACAGTTTCGTCGAAGGAAACGAGGAATCTGGCTCGTTCCGCCGCGTGCAGAGCCTCACAAGTTCCACTATTCGGCGGGCGTCAATCGCACAGGCCAATAATTCTGACGTACTGGCGTGCTCGAGGGTCACACTTCAACTAGATTCTGATGTGATGACCACTGCAACTGAAAATGACGATTGCTCACTTGCCAAGATTGGATCTTCGGTAAGCAAGAGCTTCGGTGGGAAGCGGCCCATCAACTTCTAAGGATGTGTACTCTACTCTTGCAAATGAAGCTACTCGAAAGCGTTTACTTTTTTTTTTCTCCCCTCACGCCTAGATCCAACACAAATCACTTTCAATATTATTACTTCTACCACCACTCCATTTTATTTTGTACTGTAGTAACTTTTGCCACTCTCTAGATGCACTTCAAGTGATTTATTGATCTCAATTATAGAGTGTTGAAGTTTGCAGTGGCTCGGGCGCAATTTTTTCTTTCTTCGTTTGTTTAGATTTCATCCCTTAGTACTTAAGAAAATGAGCGCCGCCGCACTTGCTGCCGCAGCACAGGCAGAATTGATGGAGAAGGAGAAGACCATCGTTGAGCACCAGCAACGTCTTCAACACCTCAAGTCTAACCTCAACAACATGTCCAACGCTCAAGTCGCTTTAGAACGCGAAAAGAGACGTTCTCAACTGACCATTGGTGAGCTCAACTCACTCAGTGAGGAGCACGTCGTGTACAAGGGCATCGGCCGCATGTTCATGGCGTCAACAGTTCCCAACCTGAAGGTTGAGCATGCTGAACGTGAGACGAAATGTGCCGCGGAGGCCTCTCGCTTGTCTGAGGAGAAGAAAAAGATTGGTGGAGCAATCCAAAAAGAAGAAGAGCAACTTCAGTTAGCCGTTGGGGACTTCATGAATGCAGTGCGCATTATCCAAGCACAACAACAACAGGCAGCCCCACAGTAGAGAAAAAGAGGGTGAACTGACGAATAGCCGCTCGAGGGTGCTGACTACGGTTCTTCCAGTTCTGTTTGAGCGATAGAAAACAAGCAAGGACACTGTTGGAGGGTAACTGTAGGAGGCCAGCGCGAGAGTTATGTGTGAGTTGTTTGGGTGTTGCGTGGTGTGATTGAGCTATTTGACGAGGAGTAAATTTACTGTGGGTCCATCGCGCGGGCCTCTTCTTGTTTTTCCCGAACTGGAGTATGAGCTGTTTTGTTTTGTTTTGAATGTGAAGAAGAAGTCGCACAAAGTCGAAAGGATCTAGGCACAAAAAAAAGAACGCCACAATCATGCTTCCGACTTCGCTTTTGTTGAAAAAACGCGCAATCCCTCTCGGGCTATCAAAGAAACGCTACTTCCAGAAACTATCTTCGCCCGGTGCATCAAAGCCATGGAGAAACATGAAGCGGACATCGGACGGGGTCATGGAAATCACCTCGCACTCCACTGAGCCTCCAATCAGCACCACTTCGTCAATGAGACAGCTTGCGGACAGAATGCCGCTGATCAACCCTTCTGGTGTGACACCAATTGCAGGCAACTACAATTCATCGATGGGAAGCGTGAAACAAATTGGTTCTTCTGAGGGCAGTGAAGAATTTCCACTTGTGTTCTCGCCGCGCGATGAAAACGCTTCCATTGATCATCAAGCCGATCTCTCAGCAAGTCCTCATGTTGTTTCCAGATTGCCTTTTGGAAACCAACTTGACCTCAGTGTCACGTCAGTTACCACAAATAGCGACGATGGCAACAGTTCACCAGTGCCGATGTCCCTGCAGTCAATGAAACGAACTCGTCAAGAAGCGGCAGAGTCAGTAAAGCTCCCAAAGCACTTGAATCAGTTGTTCCACAAGATCATGGGATGGACCAACGAAGCTGTTACCATTGATAAATCGCATCCATTGGTAGGAAGTGCGGACGACAACAACAGTGCCGTCAGTGAAAACAACAATGAGCTGAAACCGTTGAAGGCGAAGTACGATGCTACAAAGGCGAAAGTTCAGTATGGCCTTCTTATGGATGATTATGAAAAAGACCGATTTGCAGTGGAAAATCGGCTGAAGGTTGAAGGAGAGTATTTTGAGAAGAAATTTCTCGAGTGGGAAGGAATGAAAATCTTGGACAACGACGCGGCACAAACGTTTCAAGAAACAAAAGAGAACAAGGGTTCGATGGTCATGCACACATCAAATAAATTCCGCATTCCTGTCCCTGGCCGCGATCCTTGCTCTGGCTGCGGTGCAATGCTGCAAGAAAAAGATGAAAATCAGTTTGGTTATGTAAAACGCAATCAAATTGAAAATTACATCCGCAAAGAATCAGATGTTATTAAGTTACGAGCAGAGTACGCTGACCGAATGTCTGAACTGCAAACCCATTGGGAAAAAAATGGTCGGCGAGTTGGAGAAGAATGGCTTGATTTTATGACACAAGATGAATTCGACGCCATTTATCGTCACAAGCCTCGAGCGTTTGTATGTGATCGCTGCAATGCGTTGGAGAATATTGGATCAGAGGGTCGCAAGAAAGTCATGCCAGCCCCAGACTTTTCAGAGCAACTTCGAGCACTTAAGGAAAAGTCGTGTGTCATTGTTCTTGTGGTGGACGTGACTGATTTCCCTGGGTCAATGGTGTACGACCTTCCTGGGCTCATCTCGATGAACAACAAAGTCATCATTGCAGTCAACAAGTGTGACTGTATCCGAATGCGCCGATTTGGTTACAAGGGAGATGATCTTGGCGTTAGTCGTCGTCTGACCTCAGAACGCCACATCAAGTCATGGGTAATTAAAATTGCAACACAATTTGGTCTCCCGCGGCATCAAATTGTAGATGTTGTTCCTGTTTCCGCGAATCGTGGATGGAACATGGAAAATCTTCTCACCACAATTGAATCCGCCTCCAACTTGAATCTGCGGCGCAACCACAAGCCACTGAAGACATACTTCGTTGGAGTTGCTAACGTTGGGAAGTCATCACTTATCAACGCACTTGCGCATCATTTGTTCGTACCACAACCACCACATCCAGAGTCGACGAAAGTGTACTACACTCACACGAATAAAGCGGGGAAAGAATCCGTTCACTGGCGTTGGTACACGCCTCCTAGTGTTCATCGTGCCGAGACGATCAACATCCCGTCACGGCGGCAGAAAGATGCTTCCAAGCTCATGACAGTTTCATCTCTTCCAGGTACAACCGTTGCTGCAAACGCTGTTCGGATTTCATTGACTGGCAACGATGGATCTGATACTTTCTTTTTCGACACCCCTGGATTGTTCCCACACTGGCACGAATCTTCACCGCTGACGCTACATGAAATGCGAAGGACGCTCATTCGCAAGTACCGTAACGCGGAGTGTTACGTTCTACTTCCAGGTCATTCGTTGTTCCTTGGCGGACTTGCCGTAATCGATGTGGTTCGTGGAACACCACGCGGCTTGTTGATGATGACTTACACATCGTCGAAAGTCCGCAACGCTGTGATCAACACTGAAGCGTCCGATGAATTTTGGGCTGAGCACTTGGGAACACTTTTGACTCCGCCTGGCAGCCTCGAGCAAATTGGAGATCTTCGCCTCACTGAGTCGAAAAGCTATTTGTTTGAATGTTTCGGTCGTCATCGCCTGAGGCCGAAGGCAGATCTCTACGTTTGCGGTCTGGGTTGGGTCTCGTTTTGCGTTGGCCAGCCGTGTGATGTTGTTCTGCGTGTTCGAACACTTCCAGGTGTTGTCCACGGTGTTCGCGACCCACTGCGCTACAACGATCTTCGAGGGTGGAATCGTTGGCCGAAGCTTACCAATCGCTACAAGGCAAAGAAGGAAGGGAAGGATAACTCTGTTGACAAAGTGATCCGATTGACCTCTAGAGAAGTCAGTCCCGCAGAAGCGGCGTCGGAGCCGCTGAAGTTGGTAGAACGTGCTCAGCACGATAAACATACAGCTGCGGCGGCTGAGCCGTTTGCTGATATTATGACTGAGCTCGAGCGCCACGGAAAATTGTAGTTTGATGTCATTTTCCGAGAATGTCCCTCGATTGATCACAACCTCTTTACAAACCTTAATGCGGCAATGACGATTTTGTATTTTTTTGTTGTTGTTTATTTGTTGTTGTTTTTTGCAGCTTTCGATTGCTCCGTTTCTATTCTCCTAGAAGTAACCTAGACAAAGATTTTTAAATCATGCGGCGACTACTAAGTCAAACTTGGAGGACATCGCTGTCGCGTCGAATCTCAGGCGTGAGCAGTCAGGGCTCGTCAACTCTGAAGTCCAATCAAAACATTGATGACGACTTTGTTCTTGATGGACCTTCTTCCATTTCCTCATCCAGTAGTGTTTTTCATTCACATCCGCCGCAACTTGGAATTGTTCGCGATCCAGTGGAACAACAAATTGAACAATCGAGGTTTGGTCTCCCCGTCGAGACTCCGCGAGATGGTGTTGCTCCTCCACGAGACAATAGCCGTGCTCTCACAACTCTGGACGAGATCAATGAGAAAATTGCACAATATGACGCTCAACGCGAGCCTAATGAACAAGGTGCAGCACAAAAAAGTGAATTTCATGAAGAAGCTGTTGAAGAAATGAAATCCGAACTTCCGTTCGATGACGAAGAATTTGCAGAAACGATTTTGAAAATGGAAGTGGAAGGGGCACTCGATGAAACTTGGCAAGACAAGCGCAGAGCTCACATTGAGGATGTACAAGAAATCGTTAAGATTCTCCGAGAAATGCGTGTAAGAGATATTGCTGCCATTGATGTTTCACAAAAGACATCTAGTTTCGACTATATCATTAGTGGAACTTGCGAAGGAGCGCGACACATTCATCTTGCGTCGTGGGCTGTGTCTGAAGCCGATGCCAAGCATCGAACCACCAAGAATCCACGCCAAAAATCTGATCACTTGTGGGAAGTTGTCACTGTCGGCCGTATTGTCGTGAACTTGATGCAGGATTCTTACCGCACTGAAGTGAACCTTGAGCGAAAGTGGGCAGTCACCAAGTCGATGGACCCACTGCAGTTCGCTCGTGCACCAGTCAGTGAAGGGCGCCACTCGCGTGCTCATGGTTTATGGACTCTGACAATCAATCTTCAAGATCTCGAAGATTTTGAAGTCGATTATTGCAAGGATGTTCTTCTTGCCCAACGTTGACCATTAAGTCAGAATTGGCTTGAACGAATAATAATTTCACACTGCAAGTTTTCACTTTTTTGTTTGTTTTGAGTCGTATTTCATCACGTGTCATATTTTCCTTCGTAAACATCACAGTTGCTTTTCATTCACACAATGCAGCGATCAAATTTTGGACACATCGCAGATGGTGATGTTTCGTCGGCAGTATCGCCTGTCAAGCGGCAAGAGCGTCGTTCGACGCAAGTGCAACGACTTCGAAAACATCAACCAAAGGCGCGTTCCAGCAACCACCAGCGGAACGATGAAGATAGTGGAGCTGTCTTCGAAGACACGGATGAAGTCAAACAACTTCGCTTAGAGCTTTCGGAGATTCAGGCTGCGCTGAGCCGTGAGAAGCGACTAAAGCAGCGGGTCAAAGAGCAACTTGAAAAGTCTCAGAAAGAGTTTTCTACTTGTCAACGTGACCTGGAGCAAGTCAGTAAGAAGTTGGAGCAAGTCTCACAAATTGTTGCCGCGAGTGAGGCACACAACCGCACCGATTTGCTGCATCAAAATTTTGCTTTAGACGAGCAGATGCTGCAACTAAGACATGAGCTTGACGCAGCAGAGTCTGAATTGAAAACGTTGCACGCTTTGGCGTCGCAGAAACACAATGGCAACCTACAACGAGACATCGCACAAATTCGAACTTCTGACGATTCTAAGAAATTGCTGGCATGGAAAAAGAAAGTGATAGCGCTGGAGAATAACGTTGCGCTCCTCCGGGCGGATATTTCTGCTCTGAAGTCAACTGGAAAGATGGCGCTCAATCCAACAGCAGCAGGTGGTGCTTCATCACATGACGCCGATCAAGCCCTTGAAGGACAGAAGCGTGCATTTTCAGGACAGCTCGCTAAGTTACAAGATGAAATCGTGCGTGAGGCTCGTGTCGCTCAAGAAAACCACTCAAAGAATTTTGATGATGTCGTCAAGAAAAATCAAGGCCTTAACGTTGAAGTTGCCCACCTCGAGCAACAACGAGCCGCTAAGGATACAGATGCGCGGCGTTTGTTGACAGATGTCGACAAACTATCAAAAGTTGTTGAAACTGCGCGAAAAAAGCGTGACGCAATGGAAACTGAACGCCATGGCATTGTGAATGATCGCGAAATCGTCTCAAAGGAAATCGAACATCTCCACGTGAAAGTTCAAGATGCCCTCGTCTCGCTCAATCAACTTATTTTGATGTCAAGTGAGGCGCCTCAGATGCATGAAAAGGCCTGGACACAAGAGCGAGCTGGTTTGCAAGCGAATCTCAACTCCACCCAGCAAAAAAGCAAGAAATTAGAACAAGATATTCAGGTGCTGGAAGGAAAGGTAGAAACAGTCAAACAGGATGTAGCTGTCGAGGCAGCACTCTGTGAGGAAGAAGCCGATGTTCTAAAGCAACTAGACAAAGTGCGTGTCGCGCTGCAACACGCTGTCCAACAGCAAGCAGCTGCAAAGTGTGATGACACAACTGAAACGTCCCAAAAAGAGCGTATCATTCAGGATCTGGAGGGTGCTATTCGCACTGAACGAAGACAAATTGAAGAGATGAAATCTTTGAACGATCGGCTGGAGAAGAAAATCGTTGCTGCAAAGTCACTTCTCCAGAAGCACGGCTTTGACGCCTAATATGCATCACGCGTAGCTTCACTTTCATTTTGGACCAGTTTTTGTACATTAACTCTCAAGAATAGTTTACGACTGTTGGCCCGTGCTGCATCCTAGATGCTTTCTGCACCGTTTTTCTTTTTCTCTCCTTTGAAGTCGTTCGTTTCGTTGTCAGTTATGAGCGCTTTGTGGGAAACTTTTGCCCAGAAGCTTCAACGTGCTGGGTACACACTTGATGATATCGCGGACTGCTCAGATCAGGTTTTTATTTCTGTTGTAAATGAACTTGGAGGTTTCACGGCGCTTCAAACCGCAAAACTTCAAACTGAAATGAAGCGACAGTTCAGAGGAGCGACTGATTCACGTCAAAACTCACGGCCAACCACTCCTGTGGAAGTATTTCACAGCACGCAACTTACCCCCGTGGCTCGTGGTTCTGAGTACGATGAGCTTACCCAGCGATCTGCCACATTTTTATTCAATGGCGGAGTGATTTCACCCATCCGTGGAGTGCTAAAGGTAACAGATCCAAGCAGTCAAGTCGCACACGTAAAGCACGTTCGCTCACTTCACGACGCGAGCACCAATCCGATCCAACGCTTTAAGTGGGTTTCGGAAGACGATTTTATCAGAGCGCGCACAAGCGGCAACTTTTTCTTCGATGACACCAGCAGCAGCAGTGTTGACCTCTTGTGCCCCTCAGGCATTGTGCTGTATTCAGAGCGCGCGTCAGTCAAGCCAAGAAATACTTCAGATGCTCACCACGATGTGTTACTTGTCGCTGATGTTGTTCTCGGGCGGACGAAACTTATGAACGAAGAAGATGTGCGATTGCTGCAGAATTTCTCGATGCGAGAGTGTTTTGCGTCGCTTCAAGAAGATGGCTACGATAGCATTCAAGTGATGCGTGCGGATGGTTCGTCCGACGCGGTTGTGATGCTCCATACGGATCAAGCCCTCGTTCGTTACGTCGTCACCTTCACACAAGAAATTGGAGAAACATCATCTCCTGTGCGCCTCGCGCAAACAGGAAGTTTGCATCAGAATTTGCAACCAACTGGCCCTGCATCAGCCATTTTCCCTTCGAGCAGAGGCCCATCTGTTCGTGGTTTCGATGAAAACATCAGCCAGCTTTTCGGTGGTGGTGGTGCATCTTCATGCCCAACTCACCCATCGAAGACATTAGAATTCTGGTGCCCCGAAGAGAAAAAATTGATTTGTAGTCATTGCCTCTTCCACAGCGGGTACAACAAGAAAACGTGCTCTTTGATCGAAGATGCTGCTTCAGCTGAAATTCATGATCTCCAAACTTGGAGCCGCAACGCTGCCACGTTTCTCCGCGACATCCAGAGCGTGGAAAAGCTTTTTGATTCCGCCATTTCTGAAGTCGAAGAAGATGCTCACCAACAGGTCCAAGAAGTTCGCGTCACATTCCAGAACCTTCGTCGTGCTATCGATCAGGCTGAGGAGGTCGTGGTCGAAGAGGTCACAAGTAAATGCCGTGACGAAGTCCAGAAATTGCAAAAGTCGTCTGCACTTGTTGCTGCTCGAGTTTCTGAAGTCGAAGATCTTCACTCCAAGTCATGTCGTCTGCTTAGCCGCGATCGCCTAGAGGGCAACGGGGCAATCGAACTATTAACGTTAGTTCAGAGAGCATTCTCGCGTTGGGAAGTGATTCCTGTTCCTGGCTACGAAACAACAACCATACAGCTGAAGCTCTTCCCATCACCCTCTCAAATTTCAAGCGCTGTGGCATCTTCTGCTTCAAGACGCGAAGGATCAGTTGCACTTCCTGAAGCTATCGATGTGAACTACTTGCAAATGCTCAAATGATGCTTCTGCAAAGCAGTTCAACGACACTAAAGAAACGAAAGCTGCGATTGTTTCTGTCAATTTCTTTTTCTTTCTTTTTTAGATCAGCGAGGGTATTGTCACATTTTCTAGAAATACAAGCATTTTTGGCAACCAACGTTATCCTTTATCATGTGTTTCGCAATTGCTCTTTAGTAAAATTTCCCGTTTCCGGTTTTTTTTAACTTTTTCTCATCAAGTAACGGCGAAGCATTAAGCGAAGACCAACGAGAAAAAAATAACGGAAAAGAGCGACCAATAATAACAACCAGAGAACAAACTCTTTACTGAAAAGAAAGAGCCCAACAAAAATCACTTTAACGCCCACAACACCACTTAACTCCCAATGATGTATTCAGCACCGGTTTCGAACATTTTGAGCCGCGCTCATCAATCCCTGAACGACGGGCAGCAACCTCCCAAAACCGCTGCTGCCTACAAGCCCCCACCACAACACCCCCATCTCATCACGATTGCGATCTGCGCCGTCGTGCTTGCCTCTCTTGTCGCAGGCACGACCGCTGTTCCCATTCAACCAACATTCGACGCGGCTCGCCAGTCCACCGTCTCTGCAACTGGGACGTACGTTGTCGACGGCCTTTCCACGTACTCAAACGGCACACTGATCTTCCCCGATCTGACTAAATCGTACTCGTTGACCATCAATGTTCAAGGAACCGTGAGTCTTACGGTCCAAGGAGGCCTTCTCCTGGAAGTCGTCGCGATCCGCGCAACCACCTTGGACACAACAGTCACTGCTGCCGCCAATGTCAGTTTGTGGATTTCAGATGTCGCCAATCTTGCTGTTGAAATCACAGATGGCGGCATTGTCCGTACGATCCAAGCCGATACCGGAGATACCCTCCAAACGCTCGTTGTCAACGCCGACAGCAGTTTCATCGGCTCTGCCACGCAGGACTTCTTGCAGCTTTCGTACGCTCCATCATGCATCACCACGCTGAATCTCGTGAACACGTCCAACCCCACCACCACCGCTCACATCAACAGTTTGGTCAGTAGCGACGCCCTTGGTGGTCTCACTGTCACAATTACCGAAGGCTCTCAACTCGCGTTTACTTCGTTCTTGACCCAATGCCAATCGTGCAGCAATGTTGCATTTTCGATTCTGAAGGGTTCCAACGTCACCGTAAGCAATCCGTGGTATGCAGGTCTCTACGTTGCCCTAAGCACCAGCGTTAGTGTTACAGTGGACAATTCAACGGTTGTTATTCCAAGCTATTTTATCCTTGCCTCTGGCATTTCAGCTGCTGTTTCAACCAAAATCAGCAACAATGCATCAGTGACCGTGAGTGAAGTTCTGTATGCCCTCAGTATCGGGGGATCGACCAACGTGGTGATCGACAACTCCACCGTTGAGGCCGATGGCGGTGTTGTTGTCGCAATCAGTTGTGCAACTGTCAGTGTGACAGTTCGCAATGAGACAACTATCACTGGTTACATGGGCTACTCACCAGGGTCGGTTCTCACTGCAGAGACGTGCAGTCTGGCGAGTGTCAACATCAGCGACTCCACTGTGACCGCCTATGAAGCCAGTTACTTCTTAGATGTTGTCACAGCAGCCATTTCCATTCATGGTTCTGCCATCGCGACGTACGTCACTCCTTGCCAAATTGCATTTACCATTCCGAACACAACCGCTGTCGTTGGTCTCTCTGTGGTGTCGTCTAACTTCACAAGCTCTTACGACTCATCGCTTCTGACTCTTTCCAATATCGCCACGTTTCCTGTTTCGCCCGCTTCCAGCTTCGTCATTCAGAGTAACAGCTTCGTCGGCGCTTGGTCATCGCTTCTCGCCACCAACATCGTAAATTATTCGGTTACAAGTGGTCAGTACTTGACAACAACAATCTCGTCCAACACGATCAATTCTGTCTACAGCTTTCAGGCATTCGCCTTCGTCGAAGGATGGCCGCGCCAAGGCCTGACCGTCACTCAAAACTCAGCCCAAGTTGTGGTACGAAGGATCATCCTGGTTGACACCGCAATGATGAACAATTTCCCTGTCACACAAACAAAGTTGTTCGTGGTTGGCAACAATGTAACTGCTGCTGCAGCTTCGTCTTCCTTCCCCGCTCTTCAAGCAGCAGGAAGCGGATGCACCACTGTCAACGGCGATAGCGCTGCAACGGCAATTTGCTGGAACACAGTCGTTATCGTCTCTGGTGGAGCGTTACAGAGTGTTGTTCTTTTCAGCAACGCTTATGGCAACCATGCATCCTCGCTCCTCGCCGATAATATCGTCAACATCAACAGCGGTGCCCAAAACGCCAATCCTGTTGTCATGTTCTTCCCGACAATGACAATCACCACGCGGGTTAGCGTCTTCCGCAACGTCATCAGCATTGGAGCCGACAGCACCGTCGCATATTGGTCTCTCTTTGATAACCTTAACACGACAGTAGCTATGACTGTTGTTGGTAGTGCTCTCATGTCCTTCCCAACGTCAGCCCTGTCGTCAACGCTTTGCAACTCCTACTCCTCTTCGACCGCATCAACTGTTTTATGCGCAAACGCCGTCAACTTGGCAGCAGGCGCATCATTGGTTGTGGGTTCCGTCATTCGAAACAGTTCCATTGGTACCCTAGGTGCTTCGCTTGTGTTTGATATGCAGGCAGCGCCAACAAACCAAATTTCTGCGAGTATTGGACAATTTGACTTTTTCTACCTCAGCAACGCTACCAGCTTCACCGTCAATGGGCTAACGTTTAGCTCGCAGCTCAGCGCCACCATCCGCCTGCTTCGTTCCTCGCTCGTCTTGGGTGCAGTCAGCGCTCAGTCACTCTCCGCCACGTTCACCGACACATCAAGTGCTGGTGTTAACTTTGGTTTTGTGTTTATTGAAGACCTCAAGTACTCGACCGCCCTCACGATGTCATCATTGTCAATCTCAATGAATACTCTGCAGGGAAGCGCGACCGCGGCCATTTGCCTCAAGTGTTACGTGAAAGACAATGTCGCCGTGAAGTCAAACACCATTTCAATCACCAACAGTCCGCTTGCTGTGGCATCAATTGCCGGAATCATTTTTGGAACACTCCCACTGTATGATAACGTCCCCACTGCGTCCCAGAAAACTGGTGCCGTGACTGGAAACTTGCTTATTGTAGCGCCCACCAACGTCAACCCCAGTGGCTCAGCATCTTGCACTAACGGTGCAAGCATCTGCGGCAACACGTTATCACTCAAGGGTACCGGTGTGTCCAATGTGACAGTGTGCCCGGGATGCGGCACGCAAGATGCCAACTGGACCGTCACTGTCTCCAACAACGTGTTTGGAATCCAGAATACACCGCTGCTTGTCACTGTCGCACTATGCCCTGGCTGCATTGCGTGGAACGGTCTCGTTCGCGTCCTTGACCAAAACTTCACCGTCACTGGTACTTACGAATTCATGATGAACTTCGGTGGTCTTGACGTGAAGAACGGAACCGGTGTGGTGCAATGGAACCAAATGCGAGCATCACCCGCGAACGTGTCACAAATTCTTGACGCTGGCTGGTTTGGATCATGCACAACGAATCTCAGCACCAATGTCTCTGCTATCTGCGGAAATACTGTTGTAGCAAATCTCCTCTCGGTCGATCGAGAAATCGAAGCCGATCGCTTTAACAGGCTCATCCTTCAAAATGCAGGTGCCGTATTTTGTTCGGGCTGCGCAGCACGAGAGAATGCCACACTGTCTGTTGTCAACAACTATTTCGAGTCCTTCAACACCACTGGTGCCCACGTTGTTGTGTGCGATGACTGCCACGCCACCGGTGAGAACATGCCGGTAGACACTACCAATTCAACAGCCCTGTCCGATGGTCTCGTAACAACTTGGAACCTTCTGACCGTTTCGAACAACACCGTCATCACTCGTAAAGGGCCCCCCAGCGCCAACTATGTGCCCCTCTACGGAAGCCAGTACATCTACACCGTTTACGCTTCAACCGCAATCTACAAGCACAATATCACGTTGTGCTCGCGCTGCACGGCCGCTAATGGTGGCAACTTACAACTTTTCAGCAACACTTACACGCACTTGCTTGACGACGGCCGATACGACAACTTTTCTTCGTACCATTACGATACCCTTCAAATCAATCAGATCAACGTGACGTTCTGTCATCAGTGCAACTCGAGTGGCGCTGACACCTTGATTGCGTTGTACAACAACACAGCAACTGCTGAAGGACAATATTTCGGAGGCATGCGAGGGTGTTCGCACTGCGTCGTGAATGAGAGCGGTCGAATTATTGTTGCAACTAACTTGATCACGGTTGCAGGAGGTTATGGCACTGTGGATGTCTTCAATTCAGCCAACCTAACAGTCGGCGCGAATACCACCATGCGCATTGTTCGTAACTACAAGAATACGTTCCAGTACAACTATTTGAGTGACATGAAAGCCCAACTGGAAACGATGTTTCCCGTCTGCGATGAAGAATTCATTGGCAACCCAAAAGATTCGTTCATCTGCGGTAACGTGTTTGCCTCCATCACGAGTAATTATTACTACACACCGACGTGGTTCAATTTCCGTTCTTGCACGTTCTGCAACGCCTCCCATCCCGAACTTACGAACGCTACTATGGTCAAGAATCGTGAGCTCATCATCGCGAACAATTCATGGACAACCTGGTACCCATCCCACAAGGCTTACTTTGGTGAGCAATGTGCCGGAAACGTCTGGATGACACTTAACACATTGACGTCGAATTATGCCAACAATTTGGATTTCTCCTTCTGCGAGAATTGCACTGTAAGCCCAAGCGCGAACAGCACTAACATTTTCCGCGTTGAGTACAACACCGTGACTGGTGTAGCGTACACATCAACCGTCGCTCTTGCCAGTTACAAATCGCATCACGGTGTCATTGTGTGCCAGAATAATGTACGGAGTCAGTATTACTCCTTCCAAGCTCCACTTCTGGTGGATCAAGCCACTCAAACAGATGTTGTGTGCATCATCCCGAACTCAACGTGGTCACACACAACAAACAACACTGTATTGATTACATCTTCTGGGACAGCGTCACAAATTTTGTGCAGAGGTTGTTTCACGCGAGGTTTTGGCTCGATTCAAGTGCAAAACCACACGTTCCTCGCCACCGTTTACAACTCCGCTTCACTGACCCTTTGCATGAATTGCCACGTTTCTGTCAATGGTGAGTTGTTGATTCTGAACAACATCTTTTACACGATGTATACGTCCACCGTCAATATCGCTTTCAACAACCAGATGAACTCTCAGAGTTCCCATCGCGCGATCAACAACGAAATTCTCTCTGGAAGCTACCTCGAAGAAATTTACGATAGTGGCTACGACGCAATCAAAGAACATCGAGAAGATCTTCTTACGTACTGTCTCAGCCGCACGCTCGACAAAACACCGATGGGCAACAATGAAACAACGTTGCGCCTGAGCAAGCAAATGAGCAAATACGGCTCGCTGGTGTGCGGCAATTTGTTCTACCCCCTTTATCCTAGTTACCTGAATGTTGTTGGAGTGCAATCGCTTGATGCCGTACAAGGGCTTACGCACTACGTTGAAAACAACACTCTTACCACTCGTCCTTACATTTACACGCTCACTCTTCAGTGGTGCTACTACTGTAACGTTTACGATGCACCGCTGCGAGTTGCACATAATTATGGGCAGTTGAGCGGCAGTGAGTACGTCACGGTGTTTTTCACTGGTGTTCGTATCGCATATGCAACGTCCAAGGTTCACGTCATCACCAACAACAATTTCATCGGCTCAAACGACTATGATCTTTCGAATCCACATGATGCTGCGTTTGCAATCGAAGTGCTGCAACGCACTGCCAGCGCTGATCCTCTGTGGAATGTTGACTCTGGTACGATCAACAACACCGTCGTTGCCACTAACGACCTCTACGGTGCGACTGTGAGTTTCTGTCGCGGATGTCAAGTTGCTCAAGGCGCGACGATGCTTATTGTGAAGAATGAAATCCGGCGGAGCAATTCTTACTCGTACAGTGGCTTCTCTGACGCAACATCTCTTTGCCAGGAGTGCACCATGGCCAACAGCGGTGTGTTCCGCATTTGGAATAACAGCGTTGATGTTCGCAACTCAAGTGTTGTTGAGTTTGTTGGTCTACGCGATTTCGATACGTACAACGCACCCTTCCGTATGCACCGCAATGCCTTCATTGCCTACAATCGCAGCGTTTTACCGCGAGAGTTCACCGCAACTTGCGGTGATTACAACACGAGTGAAATCCATGACGATCTCTTCTATCATCAAGAGGTATGTGGGAACGTCATGAGGGCCCAGGATGCCGATCAAGTGTCGACCTACCTCGTTCGTGGTTTGTATGCTCGCTCATCGGTTCTCGTCGATATCAACACCGTCATTCAGCAAGATGCCACCACCGCTTACACGTATGGCTGCGATGGTTGCTTTGGAGAGCCGCTTGAGTGGTTCAATTTCGTCAACCCATACAAAGAATCTGTTACCGATGTCAGCAACACTCAGCCAACTGCGCCAGCTGCTGGCTCCAACATCACGAGGAATGCCACTAATGCCACAACTGCCACTCATTCCCTGCCTCCTCACCTGAGTCACACACACCGCCTCAGGAATGCTTCTTCTGAAACGCCTACGATGCGCTTCAGCAGCTCCTCCGGTACAATTTCTACTTCACACTCGCACACGCTTCCTCATACGACCACTCGAACCCGTCTTCCCGCCTACAGTACGAACTCAGGAGTCCTCCTTAACCGCAACGTCATGGAGGTAATTCGCTACACAAGCGTCACACATCGCCTGCTCTCTGGAGGTTCAACCAACAATGCTGCTTACACTGCGTGGAACAATACCCTGTATTCCACTGGAACTCAACGCGCCGCTGTCACCATGATGCACTACACTCTGTGCCAGAACTCTCATGTACTCGTTGCCGAGAACTTAATCACCGACAATTCTGAGGCGGCAGATGCCGTCATCAACAACGCAACCGGATCACTTGATGAGATGAGTGACTTCTGTCCAGTTGGTGTCTGCGGCAACACCGCTTTGCTCCAGGGCGCACAAACGTCGTTCTCAACCATCTCTTACGGCGCTTCAGCGCAGTGGGTTGATGTTATTCGCAATCAAGTTCTCCTCGACGACATGTACTCCGCGTATGCGACACTTTTGGCGAACTCCACAGCCAGCTTCGCAACGGTGATTGGAAACAATGTAACAGCCACAACCTCCATCTCCACCGTCCTCGCGACTGAGTCAGTACAGAATGTTTACTACTGGTGGGGATCCTTCAAGCTTGACAACAACGTCGTCAACGCCACCGGCAGGACAGCTGACTCGTATCCACAAACTATCGTTCACAACGCTTCCTGCACGCTGCCCAGCGGATATTACACAGTAGTTTGTCAAAACACGTTTGCCCTTCGGACTGATTCATTCAGTGCTGTCTTGGCGCGCTCTGTCAACGTTGTCGTTGGCGTCTCCATCACAAACAATTCCATCATTGCCTCAGGAGTCCAAAACGCCACAGCAATCGTTGCTCAGAACATGCAAACGGGATACCAGTATGTTGCAGTAGGCGCCCTGACTGTCCAAGATAACGTGATTGCTATGGACAACATGGGCGATTTCACTGACACGCAAGATACTTGCTCTGCTCGCTGCGGAACGGGAATTCTTGCCGCGCAACAAGCATACTATGAGAATGGGACTGTACCTCTGGCATCCACCACTACCACTAACGCTACCATGGCGGCAAGCATCTGTTACACCTGCAACACAAACAATGGAGCGCTATCCGTCCAGGACAACCGTGTGACGCTGTACAAAGCTCAGCGCTATCACTGCAACCACTGCCTCGGCCGTGTCGACATTTCACTCAGCACAAATCTTGCATCCATTCACAGCGGCTTCACCGGTCGACCTCAAAACACACTTGCTCCATCCCTTGTGGACGCTGTGTTGTACACAGGCTCAGCGATCGGCGACTCAACGGTGATCAAGAACAATGAAATCCAGCTTGAAGAGCTCGAAGTGTCAACCTGCGACGCTACGGACTTCGTTGGCGTATGCCCGTCGTTCTACTACGACACCTACACAGCCAATCTCGTGCGTGGCGTAGTCATGGGCTTCGGAACCTACGACTCCAGCATCAACGTCCAGTCAAACACCATCCTTGCCAATGTCACCGTCAACAACTCGTTCCTACTCGGCTCCACCGCCATGGTCGCCGTGCAAGTGACGGCAAAGCCCACCACCGCCATCATGACGGTGCAGTCCAACACCATGACACTTCAGGGTGGGTCGCCTCAAGCGTTTGTGTGCGGTGGTATTTCTGACGCTTATCAATCCGCATACGCAATCTCGATTACTGGGAACACCGCAAGTGCGTATGGAAATGAAACAAGTATTGCCGCATGCCTTGGATGCTCAGTGAGCTATCAAGCCTTGACCCTCACGTCCAACACACTGACGGCCGGGAAAGGAACATACGGCAACGGTGCCATCTGCGCCAGCTGCAGCGCGAATTCTTACAATGGTGCTATCACGTTTGGAGTGAAAGACAACGTTCTTGCATTTACTAACGTGGAAACGTTCCGTGGCATCATCGCGTACCTCGTGTCAGCCACCTATGGTACAGCAGTGTCAATCAAGGAGAACGCCATTGGTGCCTCCTCGGGCATCGCACCAACGTTCACTTGGTCACAAACTTGCCCTAGCTCCAGTTTCTACATTTGCCACAACACAATTAGTGCGAGCTACGTTTCTTCCGTTGCAAACACGACGATTTGCGGAAGCTGTTCAGTTTCAGGTAACATTTACACAACGCAGTCTCTCACGGCAAACTACAATCAAATCAATGTTAACTCCGTCGATGCGTCGTACACTGTTTTCTACGATGGCACCTTCAGTGGAACAGGAAGTACAAGCAATGTTGTGGATAACACGGTCATCATTCAAAATGTGGTGAACACGTCAATCGTGCCCTTCCAGGTGTCGTCGTCGAGTGCGATTTCGCTGGTAGCGAATAACCTGTTCGTCCTCAACCATGCCGGATCGCACGTCCTAGGGTACCTTGTAGGTGGCCCTGCAACATCATCAGGCTCTCCAACTGATAAGACATGCATCAACGGAAATTTGGTTACCACTTCATCTTCCGGGACTGCTACTCCGATGGGCCCATTTGCCACAACACAATTAGTGCGAGCTACGTTTCTTCCGTTGCAAACACGACGATTTGCGGAAGCTGTTCAGTTTCAGGTAACATTTACACAACGCAGTCTCTCACGGCAAACTACAATCAAATCAATGTTAACTCCGTCGATGCGTCGTACACTGTTTTCTACGATGGCACCTTCAGTGGAACAGGAAGTACAAGCAATGTTGTGGATAACACGGTCATCATTCAAAATGTGGTGAACACGTCAATCGTGCCCTTCCAGGTGTCGTCGTCGAGTGCGATTTCGCTGGTAGCGAATAACCTGTTCGTCCTCAACCATGCCGGATCGCACGTCCTAGGGTACCTTGTAGGTGGCCCTGCAACATCATCAGGCTCTCCAACTGATAAGACATGCATCAACGGAAATTTGGTTACCACTTCGTCTTCCGGGACTGCTACTCCGATGGGCCTTCAAAACAACTGCAATACATCCGTCGTTTCTAACACAATTCGTGTCTACAATGGAACAGGACTTGGCGGATGGTCGATGCTCGGGAGTCGCGGTGCCACTGGAGTCTTGATCCTTGACGCCAACACCATTGATAACGGTATTGATATTAATTCTGTGATTTCCAGTGCGGACCCTGTAACAGGTCTCCCCACTTACACAGGAGGCAATGCCAATTTCATTCTCACCAACAACAACTTCCCCGGCAAGAACGTATCTGTGGGCGTCGGTGGTGGAAGTAACACGTTGACCCTCAGTGGTGGCACGGTCAACTACGTTGTTCTCTCTGGCTCCGCTCTCACCGCCAATTCAAACACACAGGTTGTTCTTACCAGCGTTACCCTGCAAGGTCTCATTTTCGGCGGCGGTCTTGGAAGTTCGGTTGTCAACATTACGGGTGGTGCGATTCATTCGAACAATGCCATCGCCTTTGCAGCCGCGACGATTTCAAATTTGATCATGAATTTGATGCAGATTTCGGTTTCTGCTTCTCGTGGTTTCCAGGTCCTCACGACGTCACCTATCTACCTTTTGTCAGTTGTCAATAGCACCGTGACAACGAGTTCCATCACAACAACGTCCGTCACTCAAGATTTGCAGTCAGGAGCCCTGATTTACATTCAGAACGGGACGCTTAGCTCATCGAATGTGTCGTTTGAAACCTTGACGTTTTCCAATGGAGGAATTCTAGTCCTTGATGGCGCCAACACTACTGACTCCATAATCACCATTCTCGACGCTACGTTTACTGGAGCTCACGATTTGATGTTCGTCGAGCCATCTGCGTCTAGCATTGCAATTTCCACGACTGTCAATATCACTGGATCGACATTTACGGCAGCTTTGTCTAACACATACTACGCTGAGAACTTCGGAGACAGCACGAGCAGCAGCGTTAATACCCTTGGGGGTTTCAGTGTTTACTATGACACAAGTGCTCTGTTGAACTTTTCGTCATTCCACCAGCCGAGCACCCCCAATTACCTCTTACAATTGGCCTGCACTTCGTTTGATGGTATGCGAGGTATGTTGATGAGTCACACCGCATACACGCCCTACACCCGAATCAAGACCTTTGCACTGTTTTCATGGGCCGGAGCGCAATGCTTCACTTTCACCAAGTCGCAATCTCCGTCAAACTCCACGATCGCTTCATTTTCTGTCGAACCATCCGTGACGAAGCAAACTGAGTCGTCGTCGAAGTCTCAGTCACCCACGACTTCATCTTCACCTTCGCTGAGTGACAGCCCATCGTGGTCTGACTCCACTTCGCCAACTGAATCAGATTCTCCCTCCGAGACGGAAAGTGCAACGGAATCTACATCCCAGTCGCCCTCTACATCTCTCTCACCTTCCCACTCCGTTACACCTTCCGTGACGCCCTCTCCATCTGCGTCTCCAACACCCTCAGTCTCACCGTCGAACTCAGCGAGTCCCACGTCCACTGCAACTCTCCTCCTGGAAGAAGAGCACGGTCGTCTGCAGCTCGTCATTATCGCAACGGTCGTGGCTGGTGTTCTTGGTGTTCTGGCGCTTGTTGCTTTCATTAAGATCAAATTTTTCTCTGCTGCTACTGCGTCTGCAGTCCCAACGCATCCTGATGCCGTGGAACTGGGACAAGTGGGACAGGCAAACTGCCCCACCGCCGTCTAGACGCTAGCGTGCAGTTACATTGTGTGTTGACTTGTTTTGTTGTGTTTTTGCTTGTTTGTTGTTGTTCTTTGTTTGTTTTTTGTAAAGGTTTATTTGTGTTTGTTGTGCCATTTTACTGTCTCGTCCTTGCATGCGTTCTTGTGTACCCCCACTTTCGTCATGATGAGCGATCGGTGAAAGTCATCGTAAGCGTTTTTGTTGTGAAAACGAAACTCTTACATTAAACTCCACTCCACATGATCGCGTGTAACTTTCCCATTTGCAACCTTTCATTGGAGCAAATGTGCGGTAACAGAAACGAAGAAGAATTATGTGTCAATTTTATGGATCTTTTCTTTCACCTCTCTCCGTGTGATCCCCCATTCATGGTCGCCGGTCTTCTCAATTTACCTCCAAACCCAAACATTGCTTTTTTTAACGTATTTTCCATCGCTTCTTTGTGTGAACACCCCTCTCTGTATCAACTGCAATTACTGTTTGCCCTTTCGCCCCTCAATTACACTCTCTTCTACTGTTTACTGTACTGTGTGCCTTTAACCACCACAGCGCATCGTTGAAAAATACAGCTGAAGAGTTGTATCGGTTCATGATAGAGCAAATTGAACGCTGAAAAAAGTCGTGCCCCACCCGCCTTTGGTTCCATAATCCCGTGCTAACGTGTCCCGATGTGTTGCAACATACACATGGAATCAAATCGCAAACTTCTTTCGCCCCCGCTCACGGAAGAAGAAAAAAGAAGAAGGACTCCACCGTTTAAAAGACAGAGGAACGATCACATCCCCCTCATCCCAAACCCCGTGAAATAAAAAAGCTCGTGATGTTGTTGTTCGCATTTCATTTTTTATTGTTGTGTGTGTGCGCAAAACGTTTGTCCGACGTAGCTGCGCAGTCTGTCAAAGATACCATCACGATGGTTCTATCATTTGCCCACGTTTACTTTTTTCCCCCACTTCTTTTGTTCTGTTATGTTTCAATTTCTCTGCTTTCTTTTCAACCAATGTAAATAGACAACAAGCACTACTTCTGTTTCTTCTTTTGGGTTTTGGGTCAATTTCTGCGGCAAAAAAAGTTCACCGCACAATTGAACTCCACACAAACAAAAAACATTCACCAGCATTTCTCTCTCCTTTAACCTATTTTCTCCAGAAAACCTACTTCAAGAACCGCGTCGCAACTTCACATAACAGTGTGCAAAAAAAAAAACTACCGAGAGAACTCCTTTTGGACTTCACATCACATAATCGACATAACAAAAACATTGCGGCGCCCAGCCCGTCACGCATCGTGCGCCCAGCCTGGCACGCATCGTGCACCAAGCCTGTCACGCATCGTTGCGCCCAGCCTGTCGCGCATCATTGCGCCCAGCCTGGCACGCATCGTGCGCCCAG
>CYKH01001529.1:8308-18330 GCA_001460835.1 Bodo saltans
TGGTCCCGACCTTCTTCCGGTAACCGTCCTTGTGATTGTCTATGATTGTCTATGTCTATGATTGTCTATATTGTGTCTATGTTTGTCTATTCTGATGTCTATAAATGTCTATGTCAATTTGAGGCCATTTTTACTCACGTTCTTACTTTCTGAAATATACTTTTTGGTTGGACGCGCTTTTTGTTGGACTCCCCCTAACGCAACCGACAGCCAATCGAGAAAATATGGCAGCGGCCGCTCCACCAATGGTCGGACAACGAGTCCCAACTATCGACAAAAAGAAGTATCAAACCATCTTCCCGCAGTACATTGACGCAAATTTAGGCCCAAAATACGGTCGAAGATTAACAAAAACCCAGTCCGTTGAGTCACCTACACTCGAAGAAATGGTGCTTTCTCTCCGCCAGCTTGGGTACACTGAAGTGTACGTGAACCCACGTGCATCGCTGCCTTGTGCTCAAAGTCAGCTCCGTCAAGTACCCGCTCCTCGAGGCGCTATCAAAGTAGCTATCAAGCTACCTGCCGATGCGCATTACATCAAAAAGAGTGATTTTGACGTACAGACTCGCGATATTACAGTGGAAGGGTTGCCAAATAAGTCTGAAGTGCTCCGAAGAATGGCAGAGATTATCAAAACGAGAGTCGTGAACCGCCCTCAGCCTATTAATATGACGCCGGCCCATCAGCCAAAGGAGGGCAGTGGAAACGCCATTAAAGGACCAAGTGCTCCAGCTGCCTCGAAGCGTCGCTAAAAAAAGAAGCTGAAAGGATTTCGTGGACGACTGATTTTTTCGTACATTGTGCTCCACACTTGGGTGCCTTTCTGATTTACCTGGGGTATAGAGGAAAAATTGCAGCGATATGACTTTCGTTGTTTTCTGAAAAGAATTGGGGGGAAAAAAGACTTCTTAAACGTAAGCAAAACAAAGGGGAAAAAAGAAAAAATGCTTACTGCCCTTCGCCGCTTCACTACTTCTGCTTCACATGCGTCGCTACCTTCAGCAACAAGTCGAGTATTTCCAGTTGTACTTGGGCGAAGCAGCAGCAGCACGCTGACGTGTAGTACACGGCACTTCACCAACGTCGGCGAGGACCTTCACTCAAACCCTATTGGCCGAACAAACGATGTTCCTCAATTTGGAAGTGGGAAGAAACGTGTCAAACGTGAAGAAACGAGAATCCTTCAAAACAAGGCTGTGCTGGAAGACCACGCGCGTCGACGACGCGCTCCGACCCAAGATGAAGAAGATGACGCTGAGGTCGTGTGCCGTGCGCGTTACGGATTTCTCGAAAAACCGCCTTACTTGCAGTACTGGTCCCACTTTCTTTTCGAAATCAAACGCATTGAATTTCGATGGTCTCTTACGCCAGGCATCGGTGGTGTTTATCATTTGCGCATCATTGAGCATGACGCGGACGGTGAACATGAGCTTTGTCATCTTGTTGGAGATGGGAAGCAGTGCCATCCAATTGCGGACGTTTTTGAGGGGATCTCAGGCATTCTGCAAGGAACGTTTCTGTCCTTCAGTGTTCCATTTATTTCCAGCACCGTCAACAGTGGAAAACCACAGAACCTTGTGTTTGAAGCCAAACCTCAAGTGTCATCATCGTCCTCGACGATTACTGAAGAAGAGAATGAACGCCAGAGATCTGCCGCGGATCCGACAGCAGCAACTGCACGCTTAAATTTGATGGTCCAGACGGCAAAGACGGGGTACTGCCTTGATGTGTACATCATGGAGAAAGATTCACCCATCAAGGTGCCTCTGTTTCACGACATCAGCTTACAAGCTTTGTTCCACGCTCATATTGAAAGTATCCCTTTGTTCTTACGTCGGACAGATATCGGGATTCCTAATCATGACTTCTTTCCTGCAGATCAAATGACTGTGTTTCGCTTCCTTTGGTGTTTTATCCGCCGAGAGTGCCGAATGACTCCGGTCGAACTTGGAGAGTTGAATCACCTCTTGCCAATGAAGTGAGGCGAACAAAATAACACTTCTACTTTCCTTATCTGATTGTTTACCGCTTTTTAGTAAACCATTGTTTTCAGCTTGTTTTGTCTTGATGTCCGGTTTTTACTTTCTTTTTTCTTTTTCATTACGTAGTGTTTGATCGAAAAAAAACGGGGGGAGAATATAAGCGCCGATCGAGTATTTCAGCATTTCACCTATGCAAAGGAAACTGATCACTGGAGCTCTCCTTCTCCAACCGTGGCCGTTTTGGCCAACGAAAAGCCCATATTACTTACGAAGGGAGGATGCTGCGAATCTTGGCGTGCTCCCATCCGATGATGTGATGACTGGTAGTAGTGGTAGCAGTAGCCTTCACAGTAGTAGTTGTAGGCGTTACATTAATGCAATGGCCACCACAAATCCGCTGATGTTCCACGATGATTTTTGTGCAGAAAATGAAATTCCAGTGCTTGTCGGCTTTGGTCCGTTGACAGGGCCAAACATTAGGGAAGTGTCACGAAAGCTGTGTCAAAAGCATGGGTGGTCAACGAAGCCAGCTCGGTGGCTGAGGATGCTCGATATTCTCGATGCAGGACTTTTGCCTGCTGTGTTGGCTTCGACGCAGTTAATCGACTCACATCCTGACGCTTTACTCAACCCTCATCTTCTGGAACAAATACACTCACGTGTGCCCCTGTTGGACACGCGATGCGTTGGCTATTACGACACAGACGTAAAGTTGTCACTGACCACGCACGCATTTCACGTAGACTACTTGTGCAATAACGCAGAAAATAAACTGCGTGGCATAACGCAGTCGATATTTCACGAGTCGTGGTGGCCCAACATGATGGTGAAACTCACTTATCCTCACCACAAAACAGCTGTGTCGCCCGCAGCTGGGTTTACTAGCGCAATGTACGGACATCATCTTGCTGCTCCACCAACTAGCTTTGAACATTGGGTGAACCGCTGGTGGCTTGACGCCAAGTTTGTCCCTCATCGTGATCCAAGTCGGGGAGGGTTATTCCCTGTGTCGTTCGACACAAGAATGATTCATGTGGATCGAGAGCTGAGCCACCTGACAGAGGCGCAGCGGAGCATCCTCAAAACATATGCGCCAACAACGCTACATGGTGCCGGCAAACCTTCAAGTCAAATTCTCAAACAGATGTTGAACTGTGCTTTGGAATTTCCGAAGGTAGTAAGCCCATACTGGGGATTGTCGCCTCCGCCCACCTTCAAAGAAAACCTAGCTGTTCCTGCAGTGATAGTCGATGGAAAAGGTGGGCGGAGCTATGCTTGGCGAAATTTTGTTCAACGAGATTCCTCCAAGGAAGAAGTCTTTGATAGCAGAGGTGCTGCGTAACCATTTTTTTAAGAAAATAAGTAGTCCTCGTTGGCGAATACTCTCAGAGTTTCACATTAGTTATTCATTGTGTGTGTGATATCATTTATCGTTGTACGTCCTTAGTTAAAACTGTTTCTGTTGTTGTGCTTTCAGTTGTCACTAACCCGCCACACACACAATGCGCTGCTTCGCTGTTCGCAATCTCAACCGCCAGGTCGCTGCCTTTGCGCCAGTTGTCGTCAACGGCCTTAGGTTTAACACCACCGCGAAGCCCGAAGGTGCCAAGGCCGAGCCTGAGGTCGACCTCCCTAAGTGCGAGAAGACTACCAAGATCGCTCAGCTTGAGGCCCAGCTCAAGGAGGCCCAGGCAAAGATCGTTGAGCTCCGCAACGACTTCGCGTACCAGGCCGCTGAGACCGAGAACGTTCGTCGCATCGGTCGCGAGGACGGCGAGAAGGCTCGCAATTTCGGCATTCAGTCGTTCAGCAAGGACATGCTCGAAGTCGTTGACACGTTGGAGCGTGGTGTTGAGGCCTTCGACAAGCTGCCCAAGGCTGAGCTCGAGAGCAAGGCGATCGCCGCCATCTACACTGGTGTGAAGCTTTCTGCCAACGTGTTCCTCAAGAATCTCGGCAAGCACGGCGTCGAGAAGATGAGCGTCAAGCCAGGAGATGCATTCGACCCTAACAGGCACGAGGCCCTCTTCAAGTCCCCCGTCACCGCTGAGGTGAAGGCTGATCAAGTGTCCAACGTCCTCAAGAGCGGCTACTTGCTGAAGGATCGTGTGCTGCGCGCTGCTCAAGTCGGTGTTGCTGAGGAGCAGTAAGGAGAGATGGATGAATCAAAGCGAAATATGAAGAGGAAAAGAGAATTTGGAATTTTGCACTTGGCAACAACGACTCCCAACACTCGGAAGAAGGAATTTCGCTACGGTAGTCGAACGGCAAGAAGAAAGGGAAACAGTCAAACAGCGAGTGGATGGGCTCAGAATTTGCCCTCACTTGGTCTCGCGAGATTGATTCCCTCCTGCCTGAAAACTATGCTGTTGCACTGATACATTCTTTCCTTCCTTGTTGTCAAAGTCTACGTCGTTGCCAAACGCTCTTTACTGTTCTCATTTCTGATTATTTTTAACTTTTGAACTGCTCACAGAACCACTCACTTTCACACATCAAATTCACATCACTACCACATCAAGAAAATCAAAAAGAGAAACCCAAAAAAGAACCTTTTTAAACCTCTTTACGCAGCGATGACTGCGTCGATTCAAATTCCAGAAAATGAAAAGGTGCAATAAGAAGAAAAGAAAGGATCGCAACAAAACATCGAACCAACAAAAAACAAAAACAAAAATTCACTTCTTCGTTTTGCTTGTTATTACAATTCCCCTTCTCACCTTTGCAGTGCCGCGGCGATTTAACCCTCACATTTTTCGAAAAGCACTTTTGTGTATTTTCTTAACGAAGAGGCATTGAAATTTTCGCGAATCTCACAAACCCAACCAAAGATTATCTTTTTTTTTTGTCAACCTGGCTTTCCCCTTTGATGAGTCTCGTCATAGTGAAAATTTATTGGTTGGTCAATCAATTCTTGAAAAGTGTCAAAAACAGAAGAAGGAAAACAGGTCCTCTGTGCTCACAAAACGATAAAACGCTAAAAGCAGCAGAAGAAATGACTTCCTACCCTAACTTATTTTCACGTGCGACGCAAGCACTGATCTTCAACTACAAAATTGTCACAGTACAGCGTATGCTGGACTTTGATTACGTGGTGTGCCGTGAGACTCCCTCAGTCGTTGGCCTTGTCAAGCCTGGTGGGAGTGGCTTCGAGAAAGTGTTCTGGGGTAAGAAGGAAATTCTTATGCCGATCTACGGTACTCTCGAGGAGGCTTCCGTACAGCATCCACAAGCAAGCGTCGTGGTCAACTTCGCCTCGGCTCGTAGCGCCACCGCCGCCACGTTCGAAGCACTTCAGCAGCCTAATATTCACACCGTTGTGGTCATCGCTGAGGGTGTTCCCGAAAGCGATGTTCGCCGCCTCATCAAGAAAAGCAAAGAACTCGGAAAGACCATTATTGGCCCAGCCACCGTCGGCGGCCTTCAGGCCGGCGCGTTCCGCATCGGTGACACAGCTGGTACCATCGAGAACATTGTCGCGTGTGGCATGTATCGCCCTGGCAGTGTTGCGCTCACCTCCAAGAGCGGCGGCATGAGCAGCGAGTTGTACAATGTCGTGAGTCGTCACACGGACGGCGTCTATGAGGGCATCGCCATTGGTGGTGACACGTTCGCCTGCACCACACTTGCCGATACCGTCAGGCGCTTCAACTTGATTGACCAAATCAAAGTCATTGTCGTTCTGGGAGAGCTTGGTGGTGCCGATGAGTACGATATCTGTGAAATGTTGAAGAAGGGTGAGGTCACCAAGCCTGTCTGCGCATGGGTCTCGGGTACGTGCGCTACGATGTTCAAGACTGAAGTGCAATTTGGTCATGCCGGTGCCAAATCTGGATCTGCTGCTGTGAGTGCTCAAGCAAAGAACGACGCATTCCGCGCTGCCGGTGCACATGTCCCGCAGAGTTTCGACGCGTTTGGAGAGTTGATTGGAAAAGTATTCCGTGAGACCACCAACCAACCTGAATTTGTCGCCGGTGGTAGCTCTCCTCGCCCTGTTTTAGGCTACCCCACTGCTCAAGAAGTATCTCAGCGCATGTTTGACTTCAAGACTCGCAAGCGCACCAACATCATCTCCACAATCTCTGACGAACGTGGTGATGAACCGAAGTACTGCGGTGTCGCAATTTCTGAGCTTGTACAGCAACAGGCCGATCTTGGCGAAGTTATTTCGCTCTTGTGGTTCAAGAAGCGAATTCCTCGCTGGGCTTCGAAGTTCCTTGAACTTTGTATTACTCTTACTGCCGACCACGGTCCTTGCGTCTCCGGTGCGCACAACACAATCGTCGCCGCTCGTGCTGGCAAAGATTTGGTCTCTTGCGTTTGCAGCGGTTTGCTGACCATTGGCCCCCGTTTTGGTGGCGCCATCGATGAAGCTGGCCAGCTGTGGTACCGTGGCATCAACCAGAACATTCCTCCGTATGACCTCGTCGAGTCGATGAAGAAACTAGGGAAGCCAATTTCTGGCATTGGACATCGCGTGAAATCTATTCACAACCCGGATCGCCGTGTGCAGCTCTTGAAGGAGTATGCGCAAGTCCATTTCCCTGACACGAAGTTTCTCCAATACGCGCTGGAAGTCGAGAAAATCACAACGCAAAAAGGAGCGAGCCTAATTCTCAACGTCGACGGTTGCATCGGTGCACTGTTCCTTGATGCAGTGGTGAACAGCGGCCAGTTCACTACGAAGGAAGTTGACGAACTTTTGGAAATTGGGACCCTCAACGGACTCTTTGTGCTCGCACGTACGGTTGGCCTCATTGGGCACTCGTATGACCAGAAACGTCTGAAGCAGAATCTTTATCGTCACCCATGGGAGGACGTGATGTACGCTAACGACGAAGAGTAGCGTGAATCATGCTTAATTCGCTTTGGGACTTTCTTTATGTTTCGGATTTTGGAGGCTCAAGAGATTTTTTCTGTTTTTATTTCTTTGTTCATCACCATTCGTTGGCAGTGTTCTTTGACAGTCATCACTGAACATTTCATTTCATCACGGGACTGAACTTTGCAAATAGAATTGAGCACTATTTAAGAATGCCTCCAGAAGAGGGGGGCGAGAGCAAAGGCGCGCTGCAGGGACTTGACTGTCATGACATAAATCTATCTTTGGTCATGAGTTGATTGCTTTTTTTGATCATACCGCTTTCAAGGATATTATCGTAACGCAAAGTACTTTCATATAACTACTTTCGACAACAAAAAAGATGTCTGGTGAGAAGGATGGCGGTGACAGCGGCCCCAACCGCATCATGGTGTATCTTCGTATTCGACCAGAGAAGAAGGGTGAGATTGATCCAGCAAACGGCACCAAGCACTTGCTCGACATTCAAAGCGACAACAAGACTGCCATTCTGGAGTCCAAGAACTACACCTACGATTGGATTTTCAACGGAAACAATGTCGAGCAAGAGGACATCTACACCAGGGTTGCAGTACCTGTCATCGATAACGTGTTCAAAGGTTTCTGGGGAACAGTGATGGTGTATGGTCAAACTGGTACTGGTAAGTCCTTCACGATGTGTAACTTTGATCCCAAGCAAGAGGGTATCATTCCACGCACGATGCGCCATGTGTTCGACACGGTGAACGCCGACACAGACAGGGAGTACACCATTTGCTTCTCGTTCATCCAGATTTATCTGGATAAGTTGCAAGATCTGTTCAATCCTGAAGCCCCTGAGCTAAAAATCAATCGCGACAAGGATGGCGTCTCGTTTCCTGGCATCAAAGAACACATTGTGAAAGATGCTGATGACTTCAAGCGCTTGTACGAAGATGGTCATCAATATCGCGTTATCACGGCGACGAAGATGAACCCAGAATCTTCCCGCGGCCACGCGGCGTTGTTTATTCAGATCAAGTCCGTGCCAAAAGACGACCCTTCTGGTGAAGTTCGTAGCGGCAAGCTTTTCATGATTGATCTTGCTGGTTACGAACGTTTTAGCAAGACTGGTGTGCAGGAAGGCTTGATGGCTCAAGAAGCAAAGACGATTAACGCTTCGTTGTTGTCGCTCGGAAACGTCGTGCAAGCGCTGTCCGACAAAAGCGAGCACATTCCGTACCGTAATGCGAAGTTGACGCGTATGCTTGAAGATGCCATTGGCGGTCGCGCCAAGTGTTCAATCGTTCTTACCGCTGGTCCTAGCAGTGAGCACATGCATGAAACGCTGGGTACTTTGTACTTTGGCTCTCGAGCAATGGCTGTGAAAACAAACGCGAAACTCGCTGTCAACGTTGACTACAAGAAGCTTGCAGCAAAACTCCAGGGCATGCTTGATGCGGCTGAAGGCCGTATTAACGCTCTCGAGGTAGAAGCAACTCGGCGCCAGTTGGAGCGTGAAGAGGCCGAGGGGAGCTTCCAGGCGGAGTGGGCCCGTGTGAAAAAGCGTCAAGAAGAACAACTTCAAGGTCTGCTCATCAACGGAGGATCTCGCGAGAAAATTGAGGAATTGATCCGAGCCAACGAGCAGGAGAATGATCTGCTCGAGGAGCAGCATTATCAACAGCGCCAAGCTCTGGAGACGCGCCACGAGGAAGAACTTAAGGAAGCCATCGTCAATGAGCGTGAAGATCTCAATCGCAATCAAGAAGAGTCCACTGCATCGATGAGCCGCGATATCAACGAGCTTCATCGGCAGCTCAGCTACGAGCGCGCGGAAAAAGAAAAGTTCAAGACCCGCTGCAAGGAAGCCGAATCTGAGGCTCGTCGCGTGTTGGTGGAGCTCAACGAAGCAAAGATGAAACTTGAAGGAGAAGAACTCGTCGTTGGAGCTGGCGCTGGTAGTGGACCCGTCGGTGACGGAAGTGTCCGCATGTCCGGTGACGTCAAGCGAGACTTTGAGCGCAAAATTGAAACAGTGCGTGCAATGCTTGAAGACAATTTCACGCTCAAGCTGGCTGAAGTTGAAGAACCACTTCGCGAAGAGCTCGACAAGTACAAGAAATTGTACGAAGATGTGAAACAGCGTCTTGATACGGATGTTCAGATGGTGAAAGACAAACTTTCCAACTCGTACGAAACTGAAATATCCGAACTCCGTCGCACATCCGCTGACGTTCAAGACAAGCTGAAGAAGAACCATCTTACCATCAAGAAGTCCTACCAAGATCAAAAGGAAGCTGTCACTCG
This sequence comes from Bodo saltans, assembly GCA_001460835.1. NCBI lineage: Eukaryota > Euglenozoa > Kinetoplastea > Eubodonida > Bodonidae > Bodo > Bodo saltans. Next base: position 17,420 of record CYKH01001529.1, read on the forward strand.
TGAGAACGACGAGCTTCTTGAGTACGTCGCAATCTTGCAAAATCAGGTGAAAAAGCTCGGGAGCGCCCCAGCTGAGCGTCCAACGCCCAAGGCAGGATCAAAGGGTGATCTGGACAACAAGACACCGATGAAGGGCGGAGAAGGAGATGCCTCATCTCCTGCGTCGTCTGACAAGAATATTCAAAAACTGCTGGCGCGAGTGAAGGAACTCGAAACTGAGTTGGAGTACGCGAATGCTGAGAAAGAGGGCCTCACCAAGCAAAGTAATGCGAACTTTAGCAAGCAAACTGGGGAGGAGCGCCTTTCACCAGCACAAGTTCGCGCACTCAAAATCGAGGTGGAGACCCTCAAGCAAGGCAAGGCCGCTTCCGATCTCGAGCTTTCGAAACTAAAGGCTCAGCAAATCCTCTCTAAACCAGAAGAAGTTGCCGGAGATGAAGATCCGAGTGACGATGAACAAGAGGAGGACCTCCACGGAGACCAAGAAGGTCTCACCACGTTCACAAACAAAATGCTGGTCCGGTCCTACTTTGACGCCTCTACCTTCAACAACACCTTCCAGCAAATCCAGTCCATTCTTACAAACGACCTGGAAGATTATCGACGCATCATGCGATACCGATTTGTGTTCCTTGGAAATTCTGGCGTTGGCAAATCCTCCGCGATCAAGTGTATGCTAAACAACCCACCCATCATCAAAGCAGTGCCTGAAGTTGGCCCTCCCTCCATTCATCCACAGACCTCGTTGACAACCGTTGATGACAACACGCAAAGCAAGGGAGATTGGTACAAGGCGTACGTGCAGTTCGTGGATGTGGAGACTGCTGCTTCGTCTGGTAGCCAAGGAGGGTCGTCTCTGTTGGGTAGCCTCAACCCTTTGAATGTGTTCTCATCGCAAACCAAAGGTGTAC
>CYKH01001535.1:4509-52394 GCA_001460835.1 Bodo saltans
TAAAGCAAGCTATTGCAAACAACATCGTGAGGAAAAACAACGTTGCGAAAGAGTGGCACTAAAAAAAGAATTTATCGATGTTGAGGAACGTCTCAATGTTGCCGTGGAAAGTCCTCCAAAACAAACCCAAGTAAACAGCCGAATCCAACATCGAGTTCGAATTACTTTTATCTGTGATGAAGGAGTACATCTTGCAGAGAATGAAATAAATAAGCGAATTCCTGCCTCTCCCACTTTTTCATCAGTCTTTTAGGAACACCTCAATACAAACAACACACCGTGGTAGCCGATTTCATTTCATGCCGAGTAGCAGCACCACACAAAAAGGTGCGTCGTACGACGTTGCCGTCATCTCTGGTGTATGTTTGTCCACGATGAAGCAACTCTTATATGGAAGGGAGTACGATGGGGCTGGGTGGTATGCGTTAGAGGGATTCTGTGATGAGGTTGTCGAGACAACCGATGCTGTGGTTGCGTCCACCAAGCGGCGGTTGGTGATCTCAGGCTTCCACGATCGTGATCTGAAGCAGCAGCCTTGTGATGTCCCCCACGCTACACCCCACGACGTAGGTGTGCTAGTTGTGCGCCCCTCCCTTCGCAGCTCACCTTCCAAGAGACATCATTTCTACAGTCTCACCAGCCACAGCGGCGCGGCATCTAAAGGCAGCATCTAAAGTGCTGCTGCTTGTCACGATGGCACAGCCGGAGGTGGGCTCTGCTCGAACTGACTTTGTCCTGTTGCAATCATCAACATCATCCCAACCAGAAGCATTGCCGCTCACTGTCTTGAACCTAGGCGATACCGTCGCAGCGTTCGATACTCTGGTCAGTGCTGTGCGACTTCATCCAGTGTCGCTTCTGAGCGCCCCCACGTCGGCCAATGCCACGATGCAACAAAACGACTTGCGAATGGCCGAAGAACAACAACAAGGTGATGAATCGATGCGTGCCATGTTAGACGAGGCACAAAAACTGCGGAATGAAATTCTTCAGTTGCAGGCGGCACTTTCGCAATGAAGTTATCTCTCACGTGCTTCTGTCGATCGTTGGGACGCGTTTTTGCTTGTCTTGTCGGTGCTTCAATTGCCGCTCAATCATCTCTGCTTTTGAATATTGCTATGCATCGCGAGTGCAGAATGAACTGCTTCACAAACGCACTTGCATCAATTTTTTTCTTTGGCAACACGAGCAAAGGACGTTCAGTTTACTGACCCAAAATGCGCAATGCATTAAGGTTTCCTTCGATGAATGGGCGACTAGGCCAACTCCGTTTCTCCGCACAGGCATCGACACCATACGAAAGCATGCATCCTAAGTTGGTGTCACGCTACGCGGACCCTCAGCAATCACACATGTCCGATGAGTGCAGGATGTTGTTTGGTCGACGCGATGGTATCCACCCACACATTGGTGACGTGCCACTTCTTGTAGAGGAGTCGTACGTGACACGTACGTTTGTCAACTTTGAGCGCTCATCACTAAATCCAGTCGGCGGGGACGTTGCTATCGAAGTGGAGGCGCCTCTGAGCGGAGTGACGGTGCTTGGCACTGCATTCGATGCCGGCACGGATATCCTTATGACTCAGTGCAACCGGGAGGTTCAGATGGCCACATCAACACTAAGCGATGCTGGTGTGGTGGCAGCACAGTTGGCGGCACCTCAACGGTCTGTTTGGGCCACCGACGAGGAGATATTTGTGTACAATCTCAGCCGTTGTCCCCACCTCCCAAATACAGTGATGAGGGCTGATGGGGCTCAATATCACCGCACCACGTTGCCTTGGTTTGGAACGCGACTTTTTACATCGTTCGACCTTGAAACGCGCCTCCCCTTCTCTCCCCGTGTTCAAGTCGCCTTGCGGCGGTGGTGCTTGGCAAGTCAAACATGGTGGAGTGTATGGGGCAGCGTGGAGGGCTACGCACAGGCAGGCATCGCGGTAGTTGACCAGCCAGTAGATCTTCACGTGATAGATGAATGGGGAGACACTAAGTACTTAGTGAGTGCATACTCATGCATGAATCCGCAAGAAGCTATCGACTACGTGTACGGGTCCAAGCGAGGACTATGAGAAGAAGTGTAATGCAGCAGCAGTATGTTGTCAGGAAACGCTTACGACTGACTTGCTTTTTATTTATTAGTTGGGATCGCTTGTTTTGTACTTCAGCCACGCACCAAGCAACATTATTATTTTTTGTTTCCATGATGATGAGGTGATTCGACATGCTGATTGTTTCCTCGTGACTGGCACTGTCCTTTACCTTTACTTTGTGATGGGGGTGATAGGTTGGGGTTTCTCCTATGTCTTTTAAAGTTGTTGGCGGTGGTGCTTGGCAAGTCAAACATGGTGGAGTGTATGGGGCAGCGTGGAGGGCTACGCACAGGCAGGCATCGCGGTAGTTGACCAGCCAGTAGATCTTCACGTGATAGATGAATGGGGAGACACTAAGTACTTAGTGAGTGCATACTCATGCATGAATCCGCAAGAAGCTATCGACTACGTGTACGGGTCCAAGCGAGGACTATGAGAAGAAGTGTAATGCAGCAGCAGTATGTTGTCAGGAAACGCTTACGACTGACTTGCTTTTTATTTATTAGTTGGGATCGCTTGTTTTGTACTTCAGCCACGCACCAAGCAACATTATTATTTTTTGTTTCCATGATGATGAGGTGATTCGACATGCTGATTGTTTCCTCGTGACTGGCACTGTCCTTTACCTTTACTTTGTGATGGGTGTGATAGGTTGGGGTTTCTCCTATGTCTTTTAAAGTTGTTCGCCTTGAAGAAGACGAAAGTGGCGCTTCGTCTCAAGTGACAATTACGTGGACGATTTTGAAATTCCGCAACGTCTACTCGAAGGCGCGTTCCAAGCAGCGTCTGAAGTCTCCTGCCTTCCATATCCCAAACCTCGCCGCATTTGACGTTGACGGGACAAGTTGTCATGTTCCCCAAGGGGTTGGGGAGAGAGGGCGACGTGCCAGATGAACCGTTGCTCGGCATCGAGCTTCGCCATGCGCCAAGAGATCCAGACCCAGAAGCACCAGCAGCGTCAAAGCCTCCTAAGAAGAGGCTGACCACCCCCATAGCGCTGGAAGTGGAGGCCTTCACGGACACCAACAATGACGATGTCCCTGATCCACTGGGTGTATCGCTAGGCACATCTGTTGACATTGAGATTATGAAGAGAACCGTGCCCGCCTCATGGCAGCAAGGTGGTAGCGAAGGCGCATCGCCACAACAGTCTGATAATGCTGCCAGTGGCAACGACACGATTGAGATCCCCAAAGCCCTCACAGCAGAGCTGATGGAAAAGATCAACACGTCCCTTACGTTAGTGGTCAAGATTACGATGCTCTCAAGTGGAGATGACGTTTCCGACGTGTCCGATGATTTTGGGCTAAGAGCCGGTGCTCAGGTGGCTGCAGAGGGAGGCACAAGTGAAGACACGCTCTTTGGTCATGTTCTGACCCGAGGCCAAGGAATGTGGCAGCAGATGTTGAGCGACGTTACCGCGCCACGTGAGTCCGGCGGCGCTGAGTCTGACAGCGCAACCGGCGGTAACACGGAGCAGCGCAGCAGTGCAATGTCTGCTGCTGCGGCTGCCAGTGCGATGGTGGCGGAAGCGACGGCGGAGTTATTCCAGCGCCACCCCACCGACGCAGAATACAGCCCAGAGTGGATGCCGTTGGTGGAGTTGTATTGCTCCGATGAGATCGCTCCGATGGCCTGGCAGCGCCTCCCCCCCGGCTGCTGGACGGTGCTGGTGCACTGCATGGTGGACATGGACCACTTGCTGCTGAAGCCCTCCGCACCGTGGGTGGAGGCAACTGCATCGTGGAGCCGCCCAGCACCTAGCGCAGTGAGCAGCGTCACCGAGTGGTGCCCTCCCCTACGGCTGAAGTTAGTGGAGCACATTCCCCATTTCACCACCTACAAAGAGTTTTGGGTTGGGCTCTTCTGCGCGTTGGATGCGTGTGCCCGCATCGATCCCATTCGTGAGACTCGTGAGTTAGAGGAGGCGCTTCGTGGGGGCAAGACGGCGGCATCCCCGGCCATTCGTGCGTTGGTGGACCAGTCGATGCAATTGTTGTCGTTTGTCCTTCTGTCCCACGCGCCTGATGTGGTCCAAATTAGTGCCTTGTCGCGATCTGAAGTGGAATCTCAGCTCGAGGCCGTGCAGGAAGCATGCCAGCTCCTCAGTCGACGCTTTCACGCGAACCCAACCGATAACAAACTAGCAGAAAAGACACAAGCGCAGTTGGAAGGCATGGTTGCTGCATGGAGGCGCGAAGAAGCAACGACCCTCAAGGAACACGCCGAGATGCTGGATCGAGCTCGTAGTATTTGCGAACACGGATCTTGGAGCCTCACTGCTCGCCGAACCCTTGCTGCAGCTGGGGATAGAAGCGCTCACTCCGTTTCTGAAGTTGCTGATACGTTGGCGATGGCGCTGGAGGCTGCCGTTGCATTGTCAAAGGCACCCCTCGTTGTGTAGTGAGTCATTGTTTGGGCCTCAGCTTCCTTGATTGCGTTAGTCATCGAACGGTTTGAAAGTATTACCAGTTTACCTTCCGCCAAGGCGCCTACCACGTGTATCGTTTTATTATCCACCGATTGTTTCTTGTCTTAAAGAAGATCGTTAGTTATGAAGCAAAGTCAATGGTGGTTGCGTGATGTGTACGACAGCATTTGGTACCACTTCAACCCCATGTTGAATCAATGTGGCTGGACCACTTTGAACATCAACGAATTGCTTGCCCGAGTAAGACACCCGTCGATCACCGCGGAGGAGCTGCTGTGCATGCACCGTAACCAGCGCCTTCTCCTTCGCGGATGCCGTGACGTGCAGTACACATCCACTGCGTTGATCGACTTTTCCTACTTGCCGTTGGAGCGCTTTCCGTTGGATGAAGTGATTGGATTTGCGAAGGGATCAGGGGCTGCGGGTGGCGGAGGGAGGGTGGATGCGAATGGTAAGCCTCAGAAAGGTTCGTTTGACGATGCACTTGCCTTTGCCAAGATGCTGGATGAGTTCCGATCGAAGACGAACGACTTCATTAAAATACCAGACTGGCGGCGCGGGGATGATGCGTATGCCGCGGAGCAAAAACACAAACTTCAACAACTCAATGAGACAATGAACCGGACGTTTGCGATAAAGCCTTACAGCGAGCAGCTGTTGCATGGAGTTGTGTTTGACACCAACGGCACAGGAGTTGCCCAAGCGCTCGGAAGCCAGTTGAAGCGACAAGGTGCAGACCGGTTGAAGCGACAAGGCGCAATTCATTTTGGCACAACAACAATGTGTGGAGAGGGAGAAGTGCCGTCAACATCGCTCCCGAGCCCGTACCACGCCGCGATCCAGGTTGGGGGCTCTGCTGGATCTGGTTCGCTTGCTGTCCTGCTAGGTATGAGTTCGTTTTCCTTCGGTACAAACGGAGGTGGCTCGAACCGTATTTCTGCAGGGCTTTTCGGGCTTTCTGCCTCCAGCCTTGGAGCGAGCGGGCGTCCCTTGCACTACTCCCACGGTGTCACTGGCACGATCGCACGCACACCGCTTGACAACGCATTGATCATGAACGCAACGCTTCGCGCACCAATGACGACACAGCAGTTGGTGAGCCGCTTCAACGAAGCGCTACCGAATGACACAAGAATCGGCTGGCTGAGTACGCTTGGACCAGAGTTTGTCGAAGGTGAAAAGCGCGACGCCTTTCCCGGGTTCGGCGGCGATCTGCTGCCGTATGTACCTCTTCATCCATCGGTCGATGCCGCGATGCGCGACGCCGTTGTACGTCTGGAACGCAACAACGTCAGCATGACGCCACTCAATGGATCGATTCGAGAGATCTCACACACATTCTTTTCCTGGTGGATGAAATACGGAGCGAAGGTGGCGGAGAAAAAGGATTTTGATAAATGGAGAGAGTTGTGGGATAAGCTGTGGGCGACAGCTTCAAAAGGGCGGTTCGACGTACTTGCTGACTTCGACGAACTTACTGACTTGATGGGATGGGAGACCATCTGGCCAGAGTTGGTGAAGGAAGTTGCGCATGAGGTGGGGCTGCCAGTGGATTCTATCGGAACACTGTTGTTTGAGATGCCTCGGGGGACGGCAGAGGCGGTGTCTAAGATGATGTCAGAGGTTATGCGGAAGCAGTCGCTGCGCTTCGCAAGAAAGTGCTTCGTTTCCAGCGACCCCTACGCCATCCCCTGTGTTGACTTCGAGTCCATCCTTGCCACTGCTGAGGCTTGGAGCGGCGATAAGCAAATGGAAGACAGCGATGTGTACGAGAAGCGTCGCGAGGAGCACCGCAGGGCTGCGAGTGAGCTGCCCGTCGACTTCATCCTCACGCCGTTGCTGCGCATCCCGTATTGGAAGACGCCTGGGTCGGACCGCAAGGAGCCGACGTACACAGCTGACAACACGAACCCCGCCGTTTCTTTTCTGCCGACGTGTGTGGGCAAAGATGCGAAGGGTGATGTGCTTGAGATTCTTGATCCAACGTTCAATCCGTACTGCATCCTGGCGAACGTGTGGGAGACCCCATCTGTCACGATACCGCTGATGATCTCTCTGCTCCGCACCCCACAGAGGCAGGCAGGGAGTGCCCCATGGCATATTCGCTGCTTCTCACAACTCACCACGCCAAAAATCACCACGCCAAAAATAATGATGGACCTGCTGTTCGTTGCTCACAAGCTGAGCACACGCCTCGGTACATCAACGCACATGACACCCTACATAAAGGAATTGTGGGAGTCAGATGGCGTGCCGGAAGACACTACCCGGGTTGTGTGGCCGACACAACTTCTTCTCATGAGTTGAATGATTGATGGATAACCAATTTAGGGGATATGAAGAATAATTGTGAAAACCTAAATGTAATGACTTTGTACCTAAATACCGCTTGTCAACACGCAAAACCCACTGCCAGCAAAATACGATAAAAACTGCTTGAAGAAGTCACATACCTTTTCCTGATGGCTACAACATGATGCTCCTCATCATAGTGCTCGCTTGGCCCATGAACATTAGCGATAGCTTCTTGTGGAGACACACGCGAGTACGCGCTCAACTAAGTAAAATATATCACGTGGAGATCTAGCGGTTGGTTGATCACCACGATCCTGATGTGTCCGCGACCATTTTGGGCTAAGGTCCGCTTCTCAAGTGGTTGAGGTCCTCAATGCTTACCAGTGGACAGTTCTCGGTGCTGCCCTCGTCAGTGCGATTGAGATCTGGCCAAGAAATGAACGTTTATTATCGAATGCCGCCGAGATTTTCGCTGCATCTTGTTGTTTTTGTGTCGTCTTTGTACACTGCAAGACAATTCGCGGATCAACAGGGCGAAGTTTACATGTCCGATGCTAGAACGTGCGCCTTCAATTATAGTCTACGCAATGCTCACAGTACTTCATCTCATCGCGAGAGTCGAGTGCAGTGGCAGCTTGTTCGATGCTGACGTCGCTGAAGCGAATGCGGTGGCAGAATTTTTTGTTGCAACGAAGTTTTCCAATACGACGCAGTCACTCGGGGTAATCTGTGCTTGAACAGGTCATTGTGGATATCTTGCGATTCTTTTTCTCGCGTGACGGCACTTCGTTTCAATAACAGCAACCTGCGAGGGACGCTTCCACCTTCGCTTGCCACTTTGACAAGCCTCACTGAGTTTGATGTAAGGGACAACCAAGTGTCAGGATCGATCCCGTCAGAGCTCGGGGCCTGGAGAAACATGAGCCGCTTTGATGCTCGAAACAACAGTTTATCGGGGTCTCTACCACCCTCGATCGCTAATTGCGCTAATTGGATAAGACTTCACACGTTCAACGTCTCTTTCAACAATTTCACTGGTTCGATACCGCCGGAATACAATGCATGGACAAGCATGAAGACGTTTGATGTTGGCTACAACAACCTCACTGGGATACTACCGCCGGAGCTGTCGACTTGGGTGTCGGTGAGTTTATTTTCGGTGGATCGCAACAAAATTAGTGGGTCACTACCGGCGCAATACAGCAGCATGACGAGCATTAATTATTTCAGTGCGAATGTGAACTACCTCACAGGGACACTATTAGAGTTTGCCTCCCTGCTGGTGTCATCGAAACGGCAACCACAGGCACCATTTTAAGTCTTGTAGCATCGTATGCATTCATGCCGCCGGCATGCTCTGCCAGTGGCTCAACCATCCCCGTCGCCAAGTCCCCTAACAAGCAACCCACCTACCGCAATGGACGACCACGGTGCGGCAACCAGTGCAACCAGTGCCATCACCACTGTGGCAGCAGGAGGAGCAGCTCTCGCAGCCCTCGACGCGGGAGATGCACGATGCTGGTCTCCATTTTAGGTTCCCCGTGCGTGTGCCATGGCGAGCGGCGAGAGGAGACTGCGTTGCTGATTGCGTTAAGTCCATTCTCGCCGTTGGGTTCAGCGTGGGTGATTGGAAACTCTATGCTGTGCGTGGTGTTTGTCACATTGCATGGACTCACAGTATTCTTGAAAACTAGGGGAACAGATCACCGCAGTCAACGCCATAAACTGCCCAAGTCCCAAACCGTCGCCACGCTTATTGGCCGTTGGCTGCACGTTGCGAAACGTTCACGCGACCGTCGGGACCTACTCAAGCGACGCAGGTTTCCCAATTTGTCCGTGATGCTTCTGTTGTTTCTCGTCCCAGGTGTTGTGCGTGCTGTTGTTGACACTGCTGTCGAGGTTTCGGCAGACAGCGATGCTCCAGTGTACGCCGCGCTTGCAGTTGGCGCTACATTTGTGGTATATGCTTTCGTGTTCCTTGATGTTGTCGCTTATTCCCATGCTGATGCCGAGGCCGTAATGCCCGTGTCTTCAACTTCCGAAGCGCTGAAGTTCTTTGGGTACCAACTGAATTCCTCGATGCATCCGCCCTGCTGTCCCTCTCGTTTTCCCACGAGGCGCGTGGGAGCCGCCCGCTGCTCGCACTTCGTACGGAGGTATTGTGTCCTCCTACACATTACAGTGGCGCCGGGCGTGGGCGGTGCTGCCTGCCACCAACATCATCGTCCAAGCACTGAGTAGCATCGACGGCGGTGGCTCCTCGTCCTGCGATGCTCTGCAAAGCGTTCTCCTTGCACTCTTGCCTGTTCCTGTGTTTTCATTGCATACTCCAGGCCACACCGTGCGGTGCTTGCGTCGTACCTGACGTGCACATCACTTGTGCTCACGATGATGACTGTTCTACTTGGGCTGCTGTGCCGCCATGACGCAGTGGGCGAAGATACAGTGAGTGAGTTTGGTGTGTTGATGCTTGTGCTGAAGGTGTACCATGTGCTGATGTCGATGACGTTTAGCTCCTTATCCCTCCCGCATCGTTTAACGTGTTTCCGTGTTAACGCGTACTTTGGCAAAAAAACACCTACAAACGACATCTTTTGTTATTATTGAAAGAGTTTGCAGGTGCGTTCAATTGATAAGAGATTGATTGCAGCGTACTCTGAACGCGATGTTTCTCATCGGGCCTTTCTGGCAAACAGTGATGACGCGATCTCACTGACCTCAAGTAATTTCCTTTCCCTTCTCTCACCCTGTCAAAGTCAGCATCGAAGTGAACTTTCGTTGATTTTTTTATAATCCTCGGCGGACAACTCTTATCTCTTCGATTTCACTTTTTACAGAGGCACAACGTTTAATGGGTAAGATAGAGTTACTGTGCTTAGGGACAGGCGATGCTGAGAGTGCAATTTATGAGAACATCGCGTCCACCTCCTTTGCTCTCCTCTTAGATGGGTATCCGGTGCTGCTAGTTGGTGCAGGACCTGGATCGCTAAGAGCGGTGAGTCACTACGCCCATCTCGTCCCAGAGTGCATCCTGCTGTTCAACGCGTCTCTTGAGCAGGTGAATGAGATCAGTGCGCTAGTCCTCACGGAAACGAATGCGAGGCGGCACATCCGTATCTTTGCCCCACGTGACGTGTGTTCCTTTATCGCGGAGCTCTTAAGACTGCAGCTCGTTGGTCATGACATTCCACCAGAGTGCGTCTCGCTCATTTCTCTTCCTGTAGGAGCCGCGGGAGGTGAAGTGGAGTCCTACTCCCTTGTGCACGACTTTAGCGTCATGCTCCATCCTGCGGCTACCTCGGCAACGACATAGTCCTCACGGAAACGAATGCGAGGCGGCACATCCGTATCTTTGCCCCACGTGACGTGTGTTCCTTCATCGCGGAGCTCTTAAGACTGCAGCTCGTTGGTCATGACATTCCACCAGAGTGCGTCTCGCTCATTTCTCTTCCTGTAGGAGCCGCGGGAGGTGAAGTGGAGTCCTACTCCCTTGTGCACGACTTTAGCGTCATGCTCCATCCTGCGGCTACCTCGGCAACGACAGCACAGCGCGGTGCGCCTGGTGGCTGCAGCGCACTGTTATGCTACAGAGATCATCCACTTGTTGCGTTTACCGGCCCTGCCCCGTTCGAAGCATCGTTGTTCTCAAAGCTATGTCAGGCATCGTTTGTGGTTGTTTGGGCGGCACAACAAGCGAGCGCTCGCCGCGCGTCCATTTACGACATCGCTGCGTTCTCTGACAAAGTCAACAGTACTCGTCGCCAAGAAGAGCGAGTTGTGTTCCTTGTTGGCGGCTACGGGTCGCCGCAGGACGCGCCTCTGCTGGCTGGTTATGTGGTGCTCATGCACCAAGGATCACCGATGGTGCTGATGGCCAGTGACCTCGTACAGAGTCCATTCACAGCGCTCAACTTACCGCTGCTGCATGTGCGTAAATCTCAGCCAATCAAGTACCCCCTCAACGGCAAGACAACTGTGTTAGCGAACGATACTGTGCCAGTGAGCAACGATGTCCTTGGGGGCGGTGGTTACTCATCGTACGGCGGTGGAGGTGCGCAGCTCAGCTCCCTTCGTGCGGGAGGAGGAGCAGCCTCGTCATTCCAACGAACGCCGTTGACGGCGGCAGCGCTGCAGCAGACGTCTGGAGGGGGCGGCATCTTGAAGAGCGGCAACAACGGCAATGGATCGTTTGACAGCATTCCTATCCCCACTCGAGGAGGAGGGGGGCACGATAGAGGAGCAGGCCTCCACCACGGAGGGGGAGGGGGAGGTCCCTCCCAGCACGTTGATGTGTCGGCAGCGATGGAGAGGTGGATGGACCCCCTCCACGCACCACTTCCCGCGGACGCGCTGCAGTACTCATCACACGAGCGCCCTAACAACAGTGGGCTATCGACGTACGATACGCGCAAGGTGTACGTGTTCACAAATGAAGACAAGGGTGCCCCGGGGAAACTGCTTTTACTGCGCAACTTTAGATCAGCGGCCCAAGTAGCCCAACGTGTCGCGCAGATGTTTTCCCTGAAGCCGATCAAAGATTTGCACACTGTCCACGGAGGAGTTGTGCGCAGTTTAGAGGAGCTCCAAGATGGAGCCGAGTTGATTGCTGTGCGTCGGGGTGGTGCTCCGTTTCAACCAGGGGACCTTCCTCGACTACTGAAGACAGTGAAAAGATGATAGAAGAATGCATTTGCTTGCTCTTAGTTCAGTGATCTATATCATAGAGGCAATCATTTCTGCAGTGTGCATCAACACGTTCGAGGTCACCGATGTGGCGCGACATTGATTCGACAAGTTTTTCGCTTTCATTTTTTAACGCAGAGTCTCGTTGCACAGGGCAGAACACATTACAAAGGATTACAACGATTCATGTTAAGGTTCTTGAAAGAAGACCCTCTAGAGATTGTCTTATGTTTCCCCATTGGGGACGAAGAGCAAGACGGCGGTGAGGGGCTAGAGGACGCCACTGAAGCACAGCGAGAAGTGAAGCCGATGAGGCGGAGAAGTGGCGTAAGAATGAGCGTGTCGATGGAGGATGTTCTTGGTAGTAGTCCTAGTGTCGCCCTAGGCGACGATGACATCACTGGTGCGGATCAAGGCCCCTCCTCTGCAGTGCATGACTCCGCAGTGTGGCTGCAGCAGAGCATGACGGGCTCCTCAACGGATGTTCAAAGTGTACTCCGTCACTCCGGAGGCCGCCCAAAGCTCGTCCGAAGCAACAACAGCTGCAGCGGGAGGGCACAGCTTGTGCAGTGCTGCTGCCCTTGGAATCGTCTCGGCATTTCATACGTGTCCTCCTTGCTCCACAGAGGCGCTGCCATCGTGCTCATGCTGCGTGGCGGAGGGGGATCCACGGTCGCTGACGAGGCTTCTGTCCATGGGCGCATTTCGTTGAAACGCCCACTGCGCAGTGCACTGGGATCAGCGGCCGATATTCAAGATGGGTGCGTGCTGTCCTACACCAACTTTACCACCGGCCTTGCACTGACCACTCCTCTGAGAAGGGTGACCACATTAGCACTCACATCACCGTCGACTCCTGTGTGCTTTGACTTCCCCGACGAAACGGATGAATACGTTGTCTCTTCTGCAGCAATGAAGGTCGTCTGCTTTCCGAGCGACCTCTCCCAAGGCGACCTCTACCTCGCCGTGTTGTTTCGTTGCGGTCGTGTAGGCTGCTTGACTTTGAGCGGAGCAGACGGAGAGGTGAAGCCGATGGCATTGTCAGCGAGGGGCTCTAGCCGCCCAGCGTTCGTCGACATGGCCCACGTACCCGGGTCCACGTGGTGCGCTGTCCTCACAGTGACGACAGGAGGTGCAGGGGATGCAGTGGATGTGCAGCTGGTGGTCGTGGATGTCCCGTCAGCTTCGGTGCTGCTTCACCAAACAGTGCCATTTGGGAGCGGCGCCGCAGTTGCGGTGGCATGCACACCATCTGCTGTGACTGGCAGGAAAGCAACCACCGATGGGCTCGAGGACTCTGTCAAAGCTTTTCACATTTACGTTGCCGCATCGGAGAGGCGCGTCTTGCACCGTTACGTCGTAGAAATGGAACGTGATACATCGTACGACGATCCCAGCTCTCCCCTCGTCGTGAATGGGATGTGGAGGGCGACATCTTGTGTAGAGATCGCTGAGCTGCAGGTGAATGTGGAGCAATCGTATTTTGCTGACTCCAACGTAGAGCTCGGTGCAGAGAACAATGCGCCGCCAGCATCTCAGACGAGTTTATCAACCGACAAGGCGAGCGCCGCTTCTCGATCTGAGAACGACATTGAGATCATTGCTGCAAGTTGGGAGACTGAGGCGTTACTGAGTGTACGGCAAGGTCGCATTGGTCACCCGACTGAACGTCTTCTTGACGTATGCGCCTTCCTAGCTCACCAAGCACCACTTGCAGTAGTGCTTGCGGAGTCCTGTCGGCTTGTGCAACCGCAATTGCTCGATGCGAGAAAGTCCGTGCTTACGTCACAGCTTCGCTATCAGAACGAAGGACTCTTGTTGGTTTTGTGGCCGCAGTGCGTCATGGTAGTCGATCCTAGCTTTCACGAGGGGTCCAACGTCATTGCTGTCATTGAGCGCAGGGCGGAGAACGTTTACTTCGAGGGGTGCTGGACCACGACGCACCGCAGCATGCCTCTGGTGCACATTCAGCAACACGATGGAACTGTCCTCGTGTACCAACTCGGACGTCGGCAGGTGGACAGCCATTCTGCAGCACACTCTTCGTACCCCATCGATGTGGTGGAGCTCCTGCACGAGACGGTCATCGCGGAGAGCGTTGTCATTCCAATCCTTCATCCCTCGACGACCGCTGTTGCTGCTGCTACAGTTCTTGGGTGTGATCTCCTCAGCAATGGCGCCTTGGCACCGGATGGCGTGCTGCACACGTTGGGGAGATGCGACGTGAGAATTCCAATCGAAGACAGCCGGGTCTCATCGGAGAATGCAAGCGGTGGGGCATCGCTTCGCATTGTGGAGGTGGGGGAAGGCCACACACAGATGCTGATGGCAGTGTTTGCCTCAGGGATGGTTTCGTGCTCTCCCATCGGGGGGAGCGTGGACGAGTACCAAGTGTTTCGGCAAGCCGAGCCAGTTGCGACTGTTTTCGCGCCATCAAACTTCTCCAGCTCCTCTGCTATCGCTAGCGCTGCACTCCTTCGCATGGACGATGCCGCACTGCACCTCGTCACGGGCCATCGTGATGGCACTGTCGAGGTGTGGATCCGGGAAGAGGGCCGCTGTGTTTGCTTGGCGAGCCTCGACATGTTGCACACGCATGCCGTAGAAAACGTGCAGGCACCCATTCACGGTGGCAGCGCGTTCCTGCACGAGCACGTCGGCTTTCTATCATGTTCACCGCAAGCTGGAACCGTTGTGCTGCACAGCAAGAAAGCACGCCACTTTGCCCCACTGAGGCGGATGTCGACGCCTCACGAGCCGCTGCATCGGATCATTTGGGACACGGCAATTGATCTAGTGGTGCTGGAGGGCCTCACCACCGGAATCTCAAACTTCTGGTTTGCCCACACTGGAAAGTTGGAGAGGGTTGTTCGGGCAACCGAGACTCAAGCCTTCATCGCGTCACCAAGGATTGGCCTCCTCCAAGTTCGCGTCCGTGCGCCGCTCTCAACCTCGGCGACGCAAGCAGCGGCGTGCGTATGCGAATACACGAGTGTTAGTTTTGTGGATCGTCACAGCAACGTCCTCCAGACCTCGCTGACGCCACTTATTGCTCGAGTCCATGCAGAGGTGACGGCGTACATGCAAGTTGCGGAGCGTGATCGCTATCGATTCGAAAGCTCATCGTCGATGTCCTCCATGCAAGTTGCGGAGCGTGATCGCTATCGATTCGAAAGCTCATCGTCGATGTCCTCCCCCAGTGGCGCAGCGTCGCCTCTATCTGTTCGCATCTTCTCACCTCGCGTGGCTCTGGCGTTGTACCATTGCTTCGCGATCCCCGACATTGCTGGCACGACTCCAGCGTCCCCATCAACACCGTCCTCAGAAGGCAATGATGTTGGGAGCCCTTTTATGATTCTATGCGCTAAGTTGTTGCTGCCGAAACATGTCCACCCCGCACCCCGCCGCCTTCATATTGAACGCTTGCTCCGACGAAGCGGCGCCCAAACCACTCGCACATTTATTTTCTTGTTGTCCCTCCTCAGAGTGCTGGAGCCACTTGTGGGGCGAGGCGTTGTGAAGGCCTGTGTCAATTATTTGCTGACCCACTTAGCAGATTTATCCGACGCTTCCAAGACAACATCACCCAGGCTGCCCCCAGGGGCATCGCCGACCGTACAGGGCACGCCCACGTCTGGGGGATTGGCGCCGTTGGCTCTACCATGCGTCGCCACATGCGTCCCTTACGTTCTTCACCCCCTCATTGCCGTCCAAGAGTCGGCTCACGCCACCATGTCGGCAGTGGTACAGCGGTTGTCGCCTGCCGCGACGATCGCGCTGCTTCAACAGCCACCTACCACTTCATCACAGGTGAATTCGGTGACAGATATCGATGCTGCAGATCAACGATGCCTTGGCCGCGTTGTGCTTGCCGTGCACGCCACCCGCGACCCTCTGCGCATGAGCGATGAACTGAATCACGTCATCAAAGAGGTGGCCGCTGAATTGGAGGCGCACATTATGGCGTGGGCAACGAATCACACCACGACGGCAGCAACAGCAGCAGCTGCAGAGGCTCCTATCTCATCATCTCCTTCCACACATGATGCTGCGCACAGGAGTCAAAAGCGACCAGTGAACCAACCAGTTGTGTTGTCCGTCTTTGCCGATGCTTGGCTTGCATGGCAAGGAGTCTTCCCTGATCACGGGGACGCCTTGATCGACGTCATCTTTGGACGTTGTGTTGCCAACACAACCGATTGCCCCGAGTACCGCTACAATCACGGAGCGCGTGGGTTGGTGGACATTGCCGGGCAGGATTTCAGTCGCTTCATCAATTGTGTGGAGCGATGGTTTGCTCGTACGGAGTGGCGGACGCAGCTGCTGCAACTGCTGACAAGAGTCGTGCAGAAGTACCCCGCCACAATGCTGTCGGCCTTCCCAACGGCCATTCTTCACTTTGCGTGGCTGGCCATTGACCCCCACGCCCCCCACCGCGCCACCAGAGAGCAGTGGGTGATGGCCGTGTCTAACTTACTCCGTGCTAGCGTCAATGTTCTCCCTAACATCGCATTCCATCAAGCCCTGCAGTACCTCATTGCTGGTCACGACGATGGACAAGTGTTTGTGTACGATGTGAAGTCGACGAGGGTCGTCAGCTGTTTCCAATCACACACCGCCCCTATTGCATGTGTTGCATTTCATGCCGGCAGTACGCAAGATATTGCAGTGATGAGCGCTGCGTTGGACGTCGTGCGGTTCTGGCGGATGGGCAGGTCGCACAGTATCATGGGCCTACACCGCGCCACCAGAGAGCAGTGGGTGATGGCCGTGTCTAACTTACTCCGTGCTAGCGTCAATGTTCTCCCTAACATCGCATTCCATCAAGCCCTGCAGTACCTCATTGCTGGTCACGACGATGGACAAGTGTTTGTGTACGATGTGAAGTCGACGAGGGTCGTCAGCTGTTTCCAATCACACACCGCCCCTATTGCATGTGTTGCATTTCATGCCGGCAGTACGCAAGATATTGCAGTGATGAGCGCTGCGTTGGACGTCGTGCGGTTCTGGCGGATGGGCAGGTCGCACAGTATCATGGGCCTACTGTCTATCGGTGGGAGCAACTGCCATGTATGTGGCGCTGTCGATGTCCCAGTCACCCGAGCGATGCGGCGTGCCCTCGATGCGCTTCCCAACAAATGCATGACACCAGAAATGATTGCGGCATCATGCAGGCTCTCGTGGCTATCGCCCAGCTGTGTAGAGCTACACACCCCGTGGCACGACCGAATCCAGCTGATTGTGCAGCAGTAATGTAGTTTTTGAGTGAACCGAGTTGAAAACACGTATCGTTTGCAACCTTTCAAGGAAAATAAGATTAAGTGCCTCAACTTGCTGTGTCGTTTTATGACGAACATATGAGCTTTCTTTGAGATTGTCTCGCAGCAACATAGACACAACCGATATCAAATGGAGCAGGGCTCTGGTGATGAACGGTCAGCGTACATCACTGGCCTTCGATCGTCGTCAGCCAACGACCAGTGGCGCATCCCAAAGCTAGAAACACATCACCGCCCGTCAAGCACCTCGTTACGGCTTCCATTAGTGCGAAACCAGCGCACAGCAAACTCGGCGGCCCCTGTGCTTTCTCCTAGAGATGGAACGTCGCCGAATCGACGGCGGCTGCAGACTCCAGGCGCTAGCATCACTGCAGGAGCCGTTCGTCGAAATGTGGAAACAAAACTGCGCTACGAGGCGCTGTGCAGCGTGGACGGCCTTGGGGCACCGATCACCACCAAACGCCAATCGATCCACACAACAGACGTCATGGGAATGCTATCTGATCTTTCCAACTTTGCACGCTACGATGACTATTCTCACCACCTTCCCTCCCCGAACAGCAAATCCAGGAGAAAGACGCTGAAAGAGCGCACAATGTCGATTACTAACGCCAGATCCACTGTGCGCGATGAGATGGTCGGTAAGCTGAAGCTGCTTCACAAGGACCAAGAAGTTCGGCAAGGTTTTTTCCAAGACGTGAAGGAGCTACAACGGTTACGAAATGAAGAGCGTCACGAGCGTGGCGTTGAGATTCTGCATCGGAATATGCAGATCGCTCGGTGCTCCACCCCAGCTGTGTTAGAGAAGCAGCTGATTGCGTCGTGCCAGCAGCGAGACACACACATGGAGATCGTCCAGCAACGGAAGGAACAATTTGTAGCGGATAGGAAAGCAATGTTCCAAAATATGGTCAAGAGGACCAACCGCACTGGTGTCCTGGTGGGGGACTTACAAGAAATCGAGCGAGAGCGGCTCGAGGCGTTGCTCAGCTCCTCGTGGAAGAACATCGTGGTGGTTGGCTGCCGTGCACAGTTCCTCTTCGCAGAGCTCCTTGAGCACCGCCGTGGGCAGATGCAGCAAGAGAGCGAGAATGAGGCACGCTGGGAAATGTTTGTGACGCAACAGAATAAAATGATCATTGTTCAGATGTTGTGGAAGGCGATCATGAGGAGAAAGCGAATTGCCGCACGCTACAAGGCTGCAGACTGCTTGCGTCGATTTCTGTATGCTGTCCCACGCATTCAGTATCAGTTCCGAGTGGCAGTGCGCAGGACGCTGAACCGTGTGCTATCGATTCAACGACACTTCCGCGTGATTCGTGTTGTGCGGCAAGTGCGACGTGACGCGGGTGTTCAAGTGATTGACACAGTCATCCGTCGCATCACTCAGGAGATCGATTCTGAGGTCGTCAAGCTGACGAAGCAAAAGAAACACGCGGAGTCCATGGCAACATCCGCAATCAAAGCGCGCAAACCCATTTTTGAGGCACAGGCGGCGCAGTTTCATCAATCGATCGTAGAGTCATCACGTAGAAAGTTTACCATGAGTGCCCTCACCGAGCGAAGCAAGCGCGAGGTGGTTGAGCGCGTCATGGCGGAGCGGGAGAAGTTATATCGTGACCGCCTCCGTGAGTACGGACTAGAGATTATGGAGAAGTATATGATCGAATACAACATCGAAAAGGTAATGAAGGAGCGGCAAAAAGAGTTCGATGAGGCGGTGGCGAAGAAAAGTATCACGGAGTTGGAGGTGGTGAGCATCTGGGAGTTGAAGCGCCAGGCTCGTAGAATGAAGTCTCACCGACCAGTGATGTTGCTCACGATCACCGATGAGGATGCGACGTCGATGTTTGCGCCCAACGGTGCGCTGACGCGGCTCTCGCAGGAGGACTTCAGCTCACAGAACGAACAGTTGTACAGTAGCCGCCGTGCGAAATGATCACAACGTGTGGTGTTTTTTTTGTTCTGGTTTTTCATTCATTGTTTTATTGTGAGCGCACATGCGTAGTCTGCGCTGCGACGCAGACGCTTTCGAATGGAGCGGCCATCAAAGCACACTAGTTTTTGTTGGGATAAAAAACTTCGTGAGGCTGAAACACAACAGTTTAGGAACACCAAAGACAGTGCTCATACATTACTTAGGATATTATTTCCCCCGTAGACAATGTCTGGAGCATCCACTCCGTGTCCCGAGGTTCGATCGGCGTCTGTGGCGACATCAGCAAGAAAAGAGCACTCAGTGATCTCCATGAAGCTCTTGGAGGTTGTCCTGTCCGCTGCCCCAGTGCGTGAGATGAGCTTCCAAGAAAAAGAGGCTCAGGCACAAGAATGGCTTGCAAGGAAGCGGCGCCATGCACGGAGGCGTATGTACACACCAGTCCCTCCCTCGTTAGATCTTGTTCATTACACCGCCTCGATGCCGACCCCACCACGAGTGATGAACCGCTGGGACCATTTCTGCAGATTGCATGGATCTCGGGACGCCTTATGCGCCGAGCTGGACGACCCAAACGCGGATGAAATCTTGTACGAGTTCCGGCGTAGTGCGCAGCGACCGAGTCCAATTTGGCACGCCGCTCTTGTACAACGAGATCTTTCGGTCCTTTCCAACGCCCCGGCACTGTGGTATCCAGTGCTCACGACGACACTCACTGCGGGCTTCTCTCTTCCTGTGCATGCGGCGTACACTGCCACCCACGCACCTGTGCTCATGCCGCCGAGGACGCCGTCAGGGAAGGCCCTGCGAGCACAGATGCATCACAGCGACCTCCTGGGCAGCTTCCACCAAGAACTTCTGGAGAAGGTACAGCTAGAGGTGGCCCCTCTCTACCGCGCCGATATGGCACTGGCGCTGATGTTCTTGGTGGTCGAAGCTTTCGCTGGTGAAGTCTTACCCCCGGTCTACCTGGTGCATATTTCGATGCAGGCTATCGTCGAGGCTCTAGGACAATCCGTGCCGCTAGTATTAGACCAGATGATTCCCAGCACCGCTTTTCAAGACGCCATCTTTGTCTACCTCGAACGTTGGGTGGAGACTGCACTGATCCGAGAGTGGCGCGAGATGCTGGGCGCTCTTCTGAGTGTCATTACTCCTGCGTTGCCAGTGGCGCTGCGGTTGGTGGTGGACACCGTGCTGCCCACCGCGTCGGACATTCTGAAACCAGACGAGTCGTTGTGGCAATGGGCGCTGCCGCTATCCTTCCACACAATAGAAGCACCTCATCATGGTGGAGACAGAGGGGGAGACAGCCACTGGTGGGTGACTTTTCCGACCGAGACGTGTAGAGCGCTGGAAGCAACAATGCAGAGCGCCATCACTGCCGCCACAGCATCTGTAGAGCCGCCACAACAATCAGTGGTAGAAGCCAATCACTTTGAAGAGGTAGTGCAATGGGCGCTGCCTCACAACTTTATCCCAACAGACTCCACTGCTCATGTCATCGTGGGCCGCATTGTACGTCACGAAGATTTGCCGATGTTGATACGCCGACAAGGCCGCAGCAGTCGAAGCGTGGCGTTGCGCAATGATGTCGACGGCGTGGCGATACATGAGGAGAGTCCAAACGTTCAATGCACTGAGCAGCCGGAGAATGTCGACTGGAACAACGGGCCCCAATCTGCGGAGATGCTCAGTGCACTCCCTCCCTACGCAGTCGTTGGGGAGACTCACTGGTCCCGATCGATGGGCCTCTACCCCCTCCCAGAAAACGACACCGTCCTGCAGTCTGCGTTTGGAGCATTGCTAGCTCGTGGGGCTGTGGCGCCAGCCACTGATGTGACCCTCGCAGATTTTGGCCCGGCCTACGCCCCGTTCTTGAGGGGCGGATCGCCGCAAAATAGCACAAAACAACAAGGCAGCCACCCCACTGCTCCCGATGCTATGGACGGCCCTTGGCTGTGGGATCCCTCCCCTCGCAGCGCTCCTCAACACGTCGTCAGCCACCTTGTGTGCTGCGCAGACTTGTCCATGCCGAAAAACACAACGATCGCCAAACTTCCTGCATCCATGAAATCGACATTAAGAGAATACAAACTTTCGTCCATGTGGAAGCCGCGTGCGGATCAACAGGACATTGTCCTCCACTACTACGATGGGTACTGCAACGCAAAGGTGGGCTTATCACTGGTGAGCATGTTACGTCTGTTGTGCGATGTGAATTCCAACGCAATTGATGCACTAGTTCTGTTTGGGCAGCTAAGCGGAGGACAGCAACTTCCACAGCCGACAAAAGCGTCCAAGGCGCTCGTCGTACGAGGCGAACCATCTTCAAGTACGATGGAAGCGCTGAACATTCAGCTGCTGCCGATTCCAGTACACGAGGAGGAGCCGCCGCCAGGGCTGCTGGGTCATATGTTGCATTCCCAACAACAGAATCACTCCACCGATGACTTCTCTGCTTCCGATGATGACAACGACAACGCTCTATCCCATCAACCTACAAGCTTCACCTGCGACGTGTTCTCTGCCGTCACCGACGCTCGCCTCGACCGCTTGCTACGCCCCCTGCTGATTACCACAGGCGGCGTGGGGGTTGTGCGCTACTTAATTCAAACAATTAAAAATGATGTGACGACTCAGCAAGAACTCCTCAAGTGCCGGCCTCCCGCATCGATTGCAAACAACGACCCACTGAGCAGCTCTACCGCAGCTTTTGGCTATTCACCGGAGTTGGTCGCCAACAAGAAGCATATCCGAGTGGTGATCGAAGCGGCACCAGCAGCAGACGGCTGGGCGCAATCCATCGGTGGTCGTCCCTCAGTCAGCGTCCTGGACCAACTGCCACCCCCCAGCGGTGACGCGGGGCACTTGGCGGCGGTGAGCTGGAAACCAGCGCACTTCAGTGCCTCTGGTGCGTTGGCATTGGAGCTCAAGCGCCTCAATCCAGCTGCACGCGTGCAGCTTCCTCTTGGAGGACTTCGGACACTTCCGCACAAACATCAAGACGACATGCAGCGAGGCAAGCCCCCAGATGAAATTTCCTTCCCCGAAGCTCAAGTCACGTTGGCGGTGTTTTCCGATAGAGTTCGCCGCAATCGGAGGTTTTTATTCAATGCCGTGAAAAGCACGTCGCCTCCCGTCTCAGCTCGCGGCAGCCCAACCAACAGCCACCCTGGATCGCCAACCTCATCGGCTGCATTCAGCGCAGGTGTCGACATGCGGGCAGCAATGGCTCAGCTGCGTGAGGGGGGCGTCGTCCCTATCACGAACATGTCGTTGACGAACGTGTTCCGTATTCCGGAAGGACCCTCCCCTATGGGGTTGGGGACTCTCATCCATGGAGCACAAGGGGGGAGTGCGCTGGATCAACTAATGGGGCACTCCCATAAAAAGAAAGGGCGAGCTATGGAACCGACTGGAGGTTCCAAGCGGCAAGGAAAGAAGTTAGTCCCAATGGCAGAGTCGTCGGCACTACAAGCAAGCCAACGAAGGTCCATGAGAAGATCGCATTCGCCCAGCGACAGTGTTGTGGCAGACGAACCTGTGGTAGACATCAATCCCCCGAGACTTCAACGAAAGGCATCGTATCTAGAGGGGCCCGCTGTTCCAGGACAACGCAACGCCACACCCCCGGTGGTGGACGATGACACAGAAACGTGGCGCACACGCAGCAAAGAGTTGAGGTCAGGCGCAGAGTCCCCGTGGACAGCACTGCCCCCACTCCGCAACCGTGACACCCCGCTCCGTGTGCTTGCCCCTGAGGCAGCGAAGCGACGTCAAGAACTTCTCCCACCTGGGATGATGCTGCCGGTGTTGAAACCACAGAAACGGTTCGAGAAACTTCGCAAGAAGGCACAAAGTGCTCCCCCATTCTTTTAGGGCAGCAAGTTACGGTGCGCTCATAGTGAAGAAAGATACATTGAACATTGATGGGCACCCACGTACAATTAAAGTGTAGAGTACTACAACAGTTTCCATCGCTTTTATCTTTCTTCATTAGAACCACTCAGCTTTCACCACATGAATGTGATCATGTTTCATGTTTTGTCTTCACCCACATGGAAGTAAACGTTAACGTAATCAGCAGAGGGAGTTGGAAAGAGAAAAACACAATTTCCACAACAACTGCAGAGGCCATACAACGCCTGCCCCAATTTCCCCTCTTACCTTTTCAGAAAAAAAGAAGGGGTTATTTCACTTACTTTATCACGTTATCTCATTTATAGACAATGTTGGAGAAATCCATCGCGCAGCTGCTCAGCTCATTCTTAAGGCGCTACTTGGAAGGCGTCTCGGCGGATCAGCTTCAAATGCACCCCCTCAGCGGTCACATGGCCCTCAAGCACTTGAACGTTCGTGAAGATGCTCTTCAACGCGTTGGGCTTCCGCTAAGAGTTGTTCGGGGGACGATAGATGAATTGGACATCACCATCCCGTGGGTGTCCCTCCGAGCCCGGGGGTGCCAAGCTGCATTGAAAGGCTTGCACCTGATATGTGAATTAAGTGTGCCGTCACCGAAGGCTCAACAAGCAGCACGGTTGCCGCCCGGCGAGGTGGAGGCGTCGCTTGTGGCGATGGAACTCGCTGCGCAACAACATCAGTATGTACAAGGTGAGCAGAAGAAACAGAAGCGCAGCTCTCTCAGAGAGGGGATCGTGAGACGAGTGCTGCAGCGCTTGCTGGATGGATTTGTCTTGACCGTCGAGCGCATTTCTATCGAGTTGCGCATTCCACATCCGACCGCCGCGTCGACGTACTCATCCATCACGATCCAACTGGACTCCCTACACGCGAAGCAAACTTGGAGGCTGCGTAACCTTGACCATGTGCTCGAGGGGAAGTCAATGGAGCTCGAAGGCTTGAGTGTTTCGTTCTCGGAACAGCTTACCAATAACATGGCGATTCCCCCCTCGGGAGCATCACTATCAACGCAACCAAGCGCATCTTCATCAATACAACAACCTGTGCCAGTGATCGCGGTGCCGATTCTTCGTCCGGTGTCCGTGCAGGCGGAGTGGACTCCATCTCCCCTAAGCACCTCAAGCACAAATGACGAGGGAGGCTACTACGCCATCGGGTCGGCCAGTGGCATCACCGTTGCGGTGTCCCCTGAGTTGGTGCTCCTTGGCAAACGTGTTCAACGCCAGTGGAAATTGCTCCGCCGTTTTAGCGAATTTCAACTCTTGAAGCCTACATCATCGATAGGGAGCGCAGCATCGTCGCCTGATGTGAAGAGCACGCTGGTCAGGCAGTGGTGGCGCTA
This sequence comes from Bodo saltans, assembly GCA_001460835.1. Taxonomy (NCBI): domain Eukaryota; phylum Euglenozoa; class Kinetoplastea; order Eubodonida; family Bodonidae; genus Bodo; species Bodo saltans. The sequence goes on from CYKH01001535.1 coordinate 28,490, forward strand.
CGCCAGCCGCTGTGTCCTTATTCTTCTGCATGAACACAGGTCACAGCACGTGGTGGCATACGGTGCTGCACTGCTTCGGCAAGAATACAGCTCGTCCTACGCTCGCACCATCACCGAACTCGATGGATCGCCAGTTCACTGGCAGTCGTTGGACGATTCAGTCGCATCAATCGGAGACGTCACGGAGAGCGTCTCCTCTGATACCACCAGCAGTGGTGAACGACAGCAGCAGCGCTACTTAACTCCCCCTCCACGGTGTGCGACCGAAGTAAACGCAGACTCGGGGCATGTGGTGGTGGAGCAGCGTCATCAGGCAGTGTACTTCCAAGTGTGCTCGCTCGTCGAACTGCTCCAAATACGGGCAGCCGTACGCGACGCCATCCGGCACGCAAGAAGGCAAGTGGTCTCGGAAAGAGAACTTAATGAATCTACTGCGACGAGTGATGCCGAGGACGATGATGTCTCAGGCTCACCGATGCGCGCAGAGAGCCCCGTCAGGGAGGGGTGGCTGAGTTGGGTGCGTCGAGGCTTCGGGCGTCGCGCGAACAACAGCGGCGATGCACATAGTGTGCAGCAGCGGCACGCACATGTTCATGGGATTCGATCCTTGCCGTCACTTCAACTGACGCTACCAACGATCGAGTTCATGTTGTTGGACCACAGCCAACAACTTCCAATCTTAAAAGCGTCAATCAACAACGTGACGGTAACACGCAGTACCACATCCTATTTCCCGGGAGGCCTTGAGAGCCTCATGTGTGAATCCATCTCTGTGTCGGATGGGAGGGGGCGTGAGATTGTTGGAACACCGCCTGGTTGCTCGGCGGTCACGCTCAGCACAACGACAACCACCGACGACACAACAATGGATCCCCATGGCGGCGCTTGTGACGTCTCTGTGTCGTTGAAGGCGATCGACGTGTCGTTATCGTGGGTCCGTGAGATTGCGGTGGAGTACGCGACTCCTATCAGTTTTGCGTTCCGCACACTGCCTGAAATGATCGTGTCTTTGGTTGCGGTGAAGGCTCCCCGTGGCAAGGTTGTCAGCGTTGCGGAGCCGGCGGTGATGCTGTCTCCACAACCCTCGATTTCTGCGGAGGTGGTGCTACCGCCTCTCACATTCTCAGTATCAGTGGCTCTACCGTCCATTGGGTTTGTCTTCGATGAATTGACGCTGAATAGTAGTAGTGCTTCACAACCGTCTCGATCTGTAAGCAGCACCACAAGAATTGTGTGCACCTTTGCCGACGCCATCAGTGCGTCAGGGGTCCGCCCATCCCAAGGACCAACGGGGCTCACGAAGTTGTCCGTGATTGGCGCTAGTATTACGATCATTGATGTATCGTCAGATATTGGTGAGCATGCGCCCGTAGAGGAACGACATGTCCTGTTGGATCCGGTGACGGTCCGTGCATCTCATAAAGTGCCAAAATCGTCGGGCGGAGCGATGGGCAGTAGTAGTCGTACACTAGTAGGGGAGGTGTCATCGGTTCATATCCGAGCAAATCCCCGATTGGTTGGTCTGCTGCTCAAAACAGCAGATCGTGCCAAACGCACCTCAGAAGTGATTAAGACGCAGCGTCAAGGGTATGCGTCGCTCAGTGCGTTAGTGGACAGTGTCTCCGGGCCTCATTGGGTCGACGTGTCGATGGCGGCGACTATCACCCAACGGGACTTGCTGACGGTGCCCCCGCACTTTACAACCGTCAGCAACTCCACTTTAGTGTTTAGTGGTTACTTCGGCGACACTCCTAAATGGGAGTGGGAGTTTGCCCAGCAGGTCGCCACCGCCGTCTCCGGAACACTGCCTCAACCGACGTTGCGCAGCTCGTTACTAAACAGTGGAGATCGTGGGGATGTGTGCTCCGTGCAGGTACGTCGCAGGACTGCTGTTGTCTCTCTGCAGGAAGCAGTGCATCTAGAGTCCCGCCGGGTGGTGGTGCCGCAGCTTCGCGGCGAGGATGCAGACAGCACTCTCGCAGTGATTGTTCCCCAAGATGGTCTTGATGTGCGAGACACGAAAGTGTTCGTGCTGGTGATTGTGCACTGCCGCTCACCTCAATGCGCAAAGTCGGTTCACCGCTCGATGCAGATGTGCTTTAGCTCCTTCGAAGAGCCATCAAATGTCCCCCAATCTGCGCAGGTGAAGCGTAGCGGTACACACCACCACGCAACTTCGAACACATCACTGTTGGCAAAGCCTGACATGTTTCCCCAGTCATGGACCATCAAACAGTTACGACTGTCGGTGTTGTTGGACCCCAAGCCTCGAGCTGGATGGCCATCAGGAACACCAACAGAGGTGACAGACTTGGGTGCATTCGCTGTCAAGTTGGAAGTGTCGAATGTGATTGCCTCAGAGGATTCTTCCGGCATGCGAACTGCCACCATTCAAAGCTGGCTCATAGACGCCACACAAGAACTATCCCCTGCATCATCTGCAGGCACAGGCACCGGCAGCAAGCCGCCAACGACGCGTCGGTACGAGCTCCTTCGAGTAGGAACGTCCACCGGCCGGCTGCTCACTGTCTCGTCTAAAACATCAAAAGACGAGACCACCACCAGCCGATACCCCACGATGGATGTGGACGTGTACCTGCCTATGGTAAATGTGCGCTTTCCTCCGATGTTAGCGGTGGACTTCTTGCGAACCGCTCCCTCATTGTGGCAACTGGTGAAGCACGCTCGAGGCCGCCACTCCGCAGCTCTTACACAAGCGTTGTCCTCGACTGCGCAATTGAGCTGGGGGACGTGGGCCTTCGACGAACCTGTTGTCGCTAGTGGGGGGAGCATGATCAGCAGCGCTGTATCTCCCGCACCGCAGTTGTCCCACACACCGACAACAACACAGCCCCAACAAGCGCACCCACCACATGCTCGAGGCAATGGCCTTACGGTGGCGTTGTCATGGGAAGGCATTGCATGCCTGATTAGTGACCCAGATGGGTTCGCGCTGGGCGTGCATTTAGACCAAACAACACTGGAAGCAGTGTTGCCTCGCTCACTGTCCGAGCCTTCCCATGTGCGCGTGAGGCTTCAGTCAGCGCGGCTGTTACACAATGCCGGAGATTTCCTGTCACTGCAGCCTCCGACTTCAGGACCAAAAGTTGTCGTCTCACTGGAGGCCACCCGGCCTTCGGGAACAGCCTGTTGGGATCTTGTCGCAGTGGTTGGCGATGGCCTTCTCAGTGTTCACGCAGCAGAGCTCATCACAGTGGCCACCGCAGCTGACCACGCACTCCAACCAATGATTGCGTCCATCACAACACTTTTTCCCAAGACGCCAGATAGAAATCGGAGCGCCGTGAGTTTTCTGGCGATGTCAACGAACCCCGCCGCAACTGCGTCGCAAGTTCGTTGGACATCACAGGAAGATGACGATGCATACGATGGGCCATCTGATACATTTAACGAAACGTTCGCGTTGCTTCGCAATGAACTCACATCAGTGAGCGGTGGAAACGGTGCGCGAAAGTCGTACCGCCTGATGCGCAAGTACCGCCGACAGAACCTTTCACTCTTACTTCCTCGCGGTGGTGCTACTCCAGGGCCCTTATCTCAAACTCCGCTTTCGTTGAGGGCAGACAAACCCAGTAAATTGTCGCTGGATGCGTGGCTGTCGTCCTTTTCCCTGAGCGTAGAGCGCGTTGTTCTCAATCTCGGCAACGGAAGAAAACTCAACACGATCACCGATAGCGCAGTCGCCCTTCACTGGTGCGGCACAAACATCACGATTGCCAAACCGATTCTTGCAGATCCCAACAGCAATGCTCACATAGCCCTTCAGAGCGCATCGGTGGCGCTCATTGAGCTGCGTTGCCAAGGAAGTCATCACGCAGATTACATTGTCGCGGCAAACATCACCGACGCGTCGATTGCCCGAAGACTCAAGTCGTTCGAGTGCACAGTCGCCCAAGTAGATGTGAACCTGGAAACGCTTGTCGTTAGTATTGCGTGTGAGACTGCATCTACATTTGCTGCCTCGGTGGATGCAATATTGCGATTGGCAACGGTATCAGACCTTCGTGCACTGGTTTCTCAGATGCGCCAGAATGCAGCGGAAAGCGACGCCGGTGTGTCTTCGTCTGAGGGCGTCCCACCCTTGTCGTGCTTCGATGACATACAATCTCTTGCAGCATCCCATCGAAGCATCGAGGCGCCGCATATCCTAGTGACCAGTGCTTCAATTCTCGCTAGGCAGTCTACGATGTTACCGAGTGCATCGTTTTACCCAACGCATGAAATCGAGAGTGTCGTCGGGTTTGTGATCAAACATTTGACTGTTTGTGCGTTGGGCACCCGAGCTGCTCCGCGCGTATCTCTCGTCAGCCGCCAGCTGTCCTTTACACACAAACGATGCGCAGTGTTCGAAGGGGAAGTGCGCGTCCTGCCTTGTAGTTCCACATCGGTTTGGTCGTGGGACCACGCAGAGCACATACTGCTCACGGGACTGTGCTTTGACGGTGCTGAGAGGGCCGCCGTGTTGCGGCATGATCAGGTAAACGGGGCGAGGACAACTCCTCCGTGTCCGCCGTTCTTCTCGTCGTCCACTGTTGTCACGTCCCCGCTACTTCCTGGACACGTACCAACGTGCTCCCGCACAACCTCCATCACATACCGCCCAACCCTCAGTGCTGTGGTGCTTCCCGTTCACCTGTTCCACGGCGTTCTTGCGGATGTGCGTGGCTTAGCGGCACTAGGAAGATTGTTGGACGCTGTGGCACTCCTTAAAAAGATGACCCCGACTGTCTCCGTGCAGACCCTTACTCCGTCACGAGTGATCGCGATGCATCAGCACCAGGAGGTCCACGTTGACATCACGGCACCGTTGATCATCCAGTCTGGAGACCATGCCTTGTCTGTGGTGGTCGGGCCTGTTTCGATCAACACATCGGTGACCGCCAACCTACACTCAAACGATCGTTCCACCGAGGTGGTGGTTCACTCGGTGACTGTTCTGCTAGAGCACATGAACACCGATTCGGACAACACACGAGAGTCAACGATCAACGACGATCGTACCGCAAAGAACTCTGCAGGATCATCATTGCTAGAGTTGAAGGATATGAAAGCAAAGATCGTGACATCGCTGCTACACAACCACAACGATATTCTACTCCCCCAACACCATCAAGATACGACACTGCATGTGGGCACTGCATGCTGTGCTATTAACCCGAGTATTGTGGCTTCAGCAGCAGCCATAGGCCGCGCCATCGCTGGGGTCACCCCTGCTGTACGCTCCTTCCGTCGCTTACTGGGAGGGGCACCATCTGGGCAGTGTGTGACGCAGCTAGAGGTGGTATTTGACCCAAGCGACACTCTATCGAAATGCCTCACCACCGCAGATGTGTTTGTACTGCCTGCAACAGAACAAGATGATGAGGGGCCGGTTGTGTCCATCATTATCTCTGATCCTACTGGCGCAGTACTGGAGTGGCGGGAGGTCAGCGGGGCACTTCACAGTTTACGGTGCTTTTATGACCCAGACAGCAATGTGGCAGAGGTGGAAGGGTTAGATAATATGTCTAGCAGCTTGTTGTTGCGTGGGCCTGGTGCTTCCGACCTCGTCACGATGATTCGTGAGGGCAAGGAACACGTCTCTGTATCACCGACAACGGCACCATACAATGTAACCCCCACCCTCACACATTCGCCTCCTTTCATCGCTGCGCCCCGTACGAGACCAGAGTGGTCGAGGAGATCGCTTCGGTTGGAGTTGGCGCAGCGTCTCGCGTTGCAGCTAGGCGGCAGTGTGTCGGTGCTTTGCCTGCGGCGTGATCACGTTGGAGGTCCCCCATCGACGTTGACGATTGTGCAAGAGAATGAAAGGGTGGAGGTTCGAGGGGTGTACTTACCCGAAGTGAGTATCATTAGGGGTCAACATACAGATGACTGCGCGAGCTGCAAGGGGTACGGCGCTGTGCTGTGGGTTCCGAGTGTCGCGACTCTTGCGTGCTCTCGAACCAGTGGGGAGCTCGTCGTGAGGATCGATCCGGAAACAGAAGAGACGCCAATGGGCCATCAGCGGAGGGGCTCTGTCCCCTTCACTGACACGGCGAACAACGACGATGCTGAGATTCTGCTGGACGCTGTTGAGAAGCGGATTGTGTGCAACATTCCTCCCGCTGATACACTTCGTGCTGGCTGGGAGACACTGACGCTATGGACTAGCCACCTAGGCTCCGTCCTCACGTTAGTCATACCTGGCAGCGGTGATGCCCTCACCAACGCCCTCACCTCACGAGGAGGGACACGCGGAGGCGCCACACCACCACCGCAACAACCATCACCGAAATCAACACCATCGCCTATCTCACGCGCACTCCGTTTAGAGGGCACGCTGCCAGATATTCACGTGAGCGTCCCCATGTCCATTGTTGCTTCATCTCCGTATGCAAGCGTTCTGACACTGGACGTGAAGAACACCGTGCTCCTTGGCGACGGTGGTGGTGCCCATCCTCGTGCACCGTTCGCCACATCACTTATGGATGATGCGGATGAGATGTCTACCAACAACGATGCCCCCCTCTTCCAATGCGGAGTGCTGCGCGTGGAATTGCACAGGCCCCAGCCAAGCGTGCTGTTCTCAGTTGAGAACATCTCCGTTGGGAAGCGGCACACGAAAGCGGGAGAGAAGGCGAATGATGGCGCGTTTGCATCTCCTCGGCCGAATACGAACGCCGCCAAGTCTTTCCGCATGGCGAACCCCAAACTTCAGGCATCCGCTCTCAAGCTGAGGCATAAACAAAGTGGCCTGCTAGGAAGCGCAGATATGGTACGCGGAGGGTCTCGTGGCGATGAGGATGCGGAGGCCAGCGACCCTGATAGCGACACCTCCACCACATCGAACCTGCAGTGCTCCTTCCTATCCTTTGCGTCGGAGCAGCAGCAGCAACAGCCGATGCACCGTCGTAGGTCTAGTGGGGATGAGCACTTCCTGGAGAGCGGCATCAGTGGTGTTGCGACTGGCGGTGCATCGGATATCGTCACAGAGGTATTCATTGTCATCGATAGTGTATCGTTGGGCAACGAGCAGCTGTCTTCACTTCTCAATATTGGAAGATCAGTCACGATCTACCGTCAGGTTGTGATCGCCTGCCTCGACACGATGAGCGCTTCGCCATCCGCATCCCCTGCCCGAACACCTGCGGGCAACGTTAGCCCTGCCGTTGTGGACTTAGCTGTCACTTCACGAGTGGTGTCGTCTCCTTCACAACAACCAGCGCTTCGGTTTCAAGTGCGTGATGCGCGCATTACTTGCGGCCCACTGAAATTCACAGCAACAGAACTTTCCATCCATAAGGCAGCAGCTCAAGCTACTGCACGCAATGCAATCGAAGAGGGCACCACTCCCCGTTGCACGACGATTGTGGCGTCTTGGAAGGCGGCACACACAACATTTGTTCAATCCGGACTCTCTCCTTCCCGTCGCGTATTTTCGTGCTCTCTGTCGACGCTCCACTACAAGCTTGATCAGGATGTTGAGGCAAGTCCGACTCCCGGCGCGCTGTTTGGAGATCAGTTTGCTGCTCCGATGAGTTGCGCGACGAAAGGGCTTCATCATTCTGTGACATGCGGCAAGATTGAAATTGTCACTGCACCTGAGCACGACATTTCGGCGATTCGTGAAGCAGTTGCCTCTATCACATCAGTTGTGAGGTCGTTGGCAGAGAGCTTCAAACCTTCTTCTGTCTCCCAGCTACAACAGTCGCCACCACCACCGCCATCTCCATTTGCGGGAAGTCATCATCGTGCTGTGGAGCATCACGTGGAGGTGCGCATTCACTCGGTCACTGCCGTGATCCACACACCGTCTGCATACCAGCGGTTTGGTCCGTTGGTGATCAAGAGCGATCCCATTCATGTACTGGCGGTGGTGGGAAGCGGCGGGCTGTCGAGCTTACGTGTGGGCGAGATTGTCTGGGCGGCTCACGTGAAGCACCAAGAGCTTCTCCGCCACGCCACGCCAGAGCTGCTGAAAATGAGCCGCGCATCGCCTACGCTCGTGAACGTTAGCGATGCAGATGTGAACCCTCTCTCTGGGCGAGCGTCGCCAACAAGCACAGCAGCAAACGCAGGCATCCTTGACGTCAACGTTCAGCTCGGGACGTTAGAGTGCCAGTTAAACGAGTCCCTCCTCACAGCACTTGAAGACTTGGTGACGCTGGCAACTCGAAGGGACGACGAAGATGATGGCGAGATGCTGGACTCGGCAAATCGAAGCACCAAAGGTGGCGGTGGCCCTTCGATGGATGCAACCTTCTCCGGCTCCCTTGCGGCGACGATGTCCCTCAGCGACAACACACAGGTCGCCATGTCACCGCTAGCGACGTTTCTTGCAGCGCCTCCCCGTGTGAATTGGAACATCTCATGCCAACAAATAGCGGTCTACCTTGGCGACGACACTGTCGTCACAGTCGCCGTCAGCGTTGCGTTGTCCTCCCCCACGGGAAATGTAGAAGAGGTGACGGCTATGTGCCGCGGTGCAGTACAGTTGCTCCCAATGGCGCGCGTCATGCCCCAGCAGAAACAGGTTGGGTCTACCAGCCCCAGGTGGCAAGAAACAGCTCCAGTAACGCCCATCTTATGGGTGGAGTGGACGGCGAATGCATGTCCCACACGAACACGTGTGATGCTGGGCCCTGTCACGTTTGAAACTAGCACGGCTAACAGCAAACAAGCACTAGAACGTCCCCTTCGGTTCCTTCCCACACCAACATCACGCCGGGGCTCAGCAGGAAGCACCACACCGCACCTTGCCGATATATTGATGGGTCAATCCATCCACATTTCCCAACTGATTCTTTCATTGGAGCACTCTTTGGTATCGCCTGTGCAATCCCACGTGTCGGCTGTGCACGTCGCGTTGCCTGCTGCGGATTGTCGTCTTCTGTGGAGCCCACGCACACTGCAATCTGCGTCGCATGCACTGCTTCCTGCGTTTGCGTTGCAGCTGAGGCTACGAGGGGTGGCAGTGCGGCTCAGCGACGACAATGGTCTTAGTGCCGAGGCACAGTGGGTCGGCGTGTTGGTTGATGTGTTACCAACAACTGCTGCCACTGCCATTGTGTTATCAGCCGCGACTCCCCCACCATCGGCGCTGAGGGTGGCAGCAGAGAAGCGAAGCGATCTGTCGGTGAACATCCCCGCGGGAACACGACCACGCGTCGTCGCAATTACATCGCCGTCTACTGCGGCAACAGCGTCTGCAGTAACGTTTGCCTCCGCCGCTACTTCTCCAGTCGGGCCGCTCCCTCGCACTTCAGCAGATGATGTGAATCAGCGACGTGAGCGACGCCTCGCGTGGTTTGTGAAGAATGTACGGAGGTTGCTGACGCCGGAAGACTCTGCAGATGATGCAACTCGAAGGCTTGTCGAGACGTTAGTGCGGGGGCGGGGTGTCACCAAAAAGCCGCCGTGGCACCACGTTGACGCTTCTGATTTGTACGTCGCCTTGAAAATGAAGCGCCGAGTGCATTTGCAGATCAAAGCAGTCCAAGCTGGCGTCTTTGCTCCGACATCCGTGGACGCTGCGGATCCTTTCGAACCACTATTTCAAGGCATGATAGCAGCGGTGTTGGTCAACGGGGTGTACTCGTTAGGGGATCAGTCGGTCGGTTGCGGGGGCGTCGAGCTCCTCATGGCGCGACCGCAGCACTCTAACAACAGCACAACGCAATCATGCACCTCATCCATGGAGCAACTTACGGCACTGCGCTATGCGATGCAGGAGGATGGAGTAGAGCCAGGAGATACCCTTTCCAAGTGGCCCATCGACCACTCATGCGGCACTGCAGAACTACTCCGCCTCTCCGTGAGTAAAGTGTCATGGCAACGCCAACAACGTCAACTGAACGTCGACGCCGTCGCAATTGCAGGGGATATTGGGAAAGCACTGCCAGCTATGTACGCGGTGGTGTCGCACATGGACTTTCGCCGCCGCAGGGCAGCCACAGCCGCGTCACGAGGTGCTGGGTCTGGGAGAGCTCCCTCGACAGTTCCCTCGCACCAAACGCCAACCGAACGGTTCGCAGATGTTTGTCACCGTCTTATTCAAGAGCGTCGTGCGACGTCGCTACCGAAGCACACCCACCACATGAGCGCCCTTCTGGGGGAGGCGGTGGATCGATGGTCTGCGAACTGCACTCTTGGAGCGTGCGCTAGCATGATGCCTCCCGCTGAAGAAGACACATGGGACAATGAGCACGACGATACCACCGCATCCTCCGAGTTTACGATTGATCGTTCGGAGCACTATCTTCTCGGATTCGTGTGGTTTCTCCCAAAGGCAGAGCTTGAGGCAGAACTGCGTGCACTGGCAGAACGTCAAACCTCCAAGCAGCGCACGACGCGCATCGGGCCGCTTGAGATTCAAGTGATCCCAGTGGGCACCAGCTACGCCATGTACCACGCCTATCGCACTGCAGGCGACCTGCAAGAAGATGACGGCACCACAATGGTTGATTCAGTTGATGAGTTTTTCGAATCGGACGACGGGGTCGCTGGAGATGCAGCGCCCAACAACAAACAAGGTAGCGGGGACTCGAGTGAATTGAGTCTTTGGTCCTTCCGATGCCCATTAGTGCGCGCCAATATTGCCATGCGCGATGCTGTGCTCTCATTAGTGGCAACAGAGGCGTCGGTTTCACAACTCCGCAGTGCGCTCAATGCCTCGTCGACTACGGCGGATGGCCACGTGGAGAGAACTGAGCGCCTTGTGGTGACGATCCACACAGTCTCGTTACACGACCGCTGTCCAACAAGTTGCTTCCCTAAAGTATTGACGATCGGCCCTCAGCAGGGAGGAGAGGGAGGGGTGCATCAAGCAGTGTACGTTGGCGTCGCCACGACGAAGAGTACATTACTCCCAAGACGTGGCGTCGTTAGTGTGTCTGCCACCACATCCCAACCGCCAACGCTACGCACCATCAAGATATCCCTTGGTCCTGGTGTGGTGGTGCACAACTCCAAGCTTCTGCGGGATGTATTTGCATGCTGGAACCAGTCCCATGCACTTCGCCCAACCCGCTGGTCGCAGCACAAAGCACGCAGAGCGTCCGCTATTCCTGAGCCACCAACGAAAAACACAATTCAGATCCAGTGGGTGAATGCAGAGGCGTTGATCCCACGAGAGATGCATGATGCTTTGTCAACGGTCGTTGCGAAGGCACACCTGTCTCGCTTTACCCTCTCCATTAGGAAAGTGGAGGAGCCAGCGGCACTGAGTCCTGACCCCTCACTCCTCACTGATGGTGTGCGGTTCTTATTAGTGGACCTCGAGCTAGCAGCCCCCCTCATCCAACTGCTCACAGTGGCGGAGGGTGACGTGAAGCACGCTGAGAATCGAACGTTATTCGAAGTCTTCTCTCCTGAGACACTCACATTCGCCATTCGGAATCAGCAGACTCACCGCCCAGAGAACACCGGCGGCATTCCTCAAGTGAGCGTCCACCTCGATGGCCGCCACGCCAACATCAGCGGCCAGGGCTCGATGGAAGGCCTTGCGTTGGTGCTGGAGCTCAGCGGGAGGATGATGGCAGACTTCCACACGAGGGAGTTGTGGAAGGACCACGGACCTAACAGAGCACGATGCTGCAGGGGCGGGTGCTCTGTGCAACTCCCTTGTCGTCGCTGCTTCGACCATGACGGGTTGTGGGTGACGACGGCGCCGCTGTGGCTCGATGGGTCAGGCGGCGTCCCGAACACGTGCCGCGGCAACGTCCCTCATCACGACATGAGCGCCACGATGGGCCGCAATGTCACGCCAACGTTAACGATGGGCGACGTTCATTTCGATGAGTATGAGACGTGGCTGTGGACACATGCGTTCCGCTTCACACCACACGCCACTGCAGAGGATCCTAGTGGTGCGACCCCCTACTACCTAGAGGCAACGGAGGAGTTGCAGATTGTTCGTTCACTTCACAGCACGCACGCTGGGCTGTATGAATACACTCACGATGCCCTCGTCGCCCAAGGGGTGTCTCTCCTGCACAAGGAGGGGGAGGAGGAGCGCCTTGCCGATCGTATTGTCTGTTTGTTTGTGCCCCAGGACCTTACGCCTGGTAAGGTGCAACGAAAGAGTGCTCGAGTCAACTTGAATGGCTCAACGTCCCGCCCAGGGCCTTCCATCAGCAGCCGCATCGGCTATGCGGTCCTTGCAGTGTGCCCCACAGCCGCCGCAGCCGAGGCACTCGTCAACAACATTCAAACAGTTCTTGGACGGATCCGACAGAAACAAGTCATTCCCGTGCAGCTGCAGTCGCCGCCTGAGGTGTGGTGGACCAGCCAGTCGTATCACTTTGGTGCGATCACTCTTCACCTGGAGGAGACGGGGGAGCGGCTACTATGCGAAGGAGATCCCCAAGACGACGCGTCTCGTGATATCAACGCGGTGAGGCACTCCACGGCCATTCGCTGCACGATGCGCAACGCGTCTTACACTCAACGATGCCGCACACCGGACTGGCATCTTGGCCTCTTTGCAGAAGAGGGCAGTCTTGATGTCATTCTGAAACAGAACGAAGCGCCCCATGCAACGCCGTGCATGAGCTTGATGTTCGGGGAGAATAGCCACAGCCCGTTGTCAGGCGAGGCCACCGGTGCCTTCAACAACGAAGACGACAACACCGGCCCACGAAAGACTAGCAGCAACGGATTCGCGTACACCGCAGTGCTCATTCACAACGCGGCCACCACTCTGGAGCCCATTGCGCTGGTTGGATTAGCAGGACCCTTTCCAGCCATCAAGAACCATTGCATCGTGTTGCCAGCCAACACTACACTCACGCTAACCGACGGCTGCATGGCGCACCTGGAACTGATTGCAAGATTTTGGGTTCGTTTTATGCCAGTGTATTGGGACGCCCAGGCCTGCTTCAAGCCAGCGTTGCTGCGATGCATCCCTATGCCAATGGAGGCGCCATTTCAACTCGTCACCTGGAGCGTTGCTGCGCCTGATCTCATCGTCTCTGTGCTGGACCGAACACTTCGGCGCGATGCCCTACGCTTGCGTTGCAGAGGTCTTGGTTTGCGTTGGGAAATGAACGGCAAGGGGTCGACTCATTTAGCGGTCAGCCTCGCAGGACTTCGTGGGCGGTGCCCAAGAGAGCGCAAAGCGATCATGTGCTTCCCTGATCCACAGTGCGCTCATCATCACGGTGTTGACGTGGTCTTGAGCAAGTCAAGCATCATGCTCCCGCCAACTACGGCTCAATTATGCACCCAGCAGGCTGCCACCGCTGCAGTCTTCTTTTCGCGCACCGTGCAACTGATATCACTCCCGCAACAAACAAACCCCAGTAGCCACTCTCATACACATCCAAACCTGCGGATCGAAACAGTGCTGCGCCTGCCAATGATTGTCGTTCGGTTGCCCCCTGCACATGCCATTGTTGACATCCTGACGGTGTTACGGGGTCGAAAGTTGCTCCTTCAAGATAAATGCGAGGAGACTGACTACCCAGTCCGCATCCTCACCCCACCCCAACAAGTCTGCGACGGACTGGGACAGTACAACCGCGCTCAGCGTTGTGGTGACCAGTGGGCCTGGGGGCAGCGTATGGCGCCTTCCATGGCCGCCAATGCCTCGTTGGAAGTTCGGCCCGCGGAACAACACACCGACGTCACCATCGGTAAGATCTCTCTCTTTGCACCAGAGGCAGGTAGCAGCGGCACAGGTTTGACATTAGACGGCCGCAGTGTATCGTACGCGTTCCACTCCACTCAAGGTGTTGCGGAGGCGATGGTAGAGGGGATCCGTCTCCGCACCAAAGGGAAGACAGGCGCCCTCCCCTCATCCTCCTCGTCAAGTTGTAGCTCCTTCTCGAATGACGAGGAGGCCGTGCCCTTCTCTCCTGCTGCCCTAGTGGTAGCAAAGCCCTTCGGTGCATGGGAAGTGTCCCGTGTTCTCGCACCCATCGACGTCAATGACGCAGAGATTGTGTCAGACGATGGCGACGCGGAGGAGCTGCTGATGACGCAGCGTATCGCGACGTCTCCCACAGACCGCAACGTGTATCATTCCAACAGCGACGATGAGGAAGAAGACCACCACGCCCCTGCAGAAGATCATGGGGATGATGAGCACCGCAACTGGCCGCTGTGGATTCCATCGGTTCGGGTGCGACATACAACTGGCCGCTGTGGATTCCATCGGTTCGGGTGCGACATACCACCACTTCTGCCACACCACAGTCGTCGAACAACAATGCGACGGTCACAGCGTCGCTCCAGGTGACAGTACAACCAGTGCAGTTGACGCTTTCTGACGCCGATGTAGCGCTGATTTCCAACTCCTGGAGATCTCACGCGCGCTGGATCCTCGCGCCTTCAACGAGTAGCGAGGCTCCTGCATCTCAAGGTGCTTCTCCTCCTGTGGCACAGCCCATCACCCCACTCACCGGTTGTATTGAAATCGAGTTTATTCATGCAACCCTCCTTGTCCGTGGCGCGCCGTTCTTTATCGCAGTGGTAGAGGGACGACCAGGTGTGGTCTCCAATGGAGAGGCACATCAACTGCCTCTGATCATTGAAGTTCACCGAGAAAGCCACGGTGGATCTGCTTGCGCGATCCCATCGATTCATATCTGTTGCTCCGACCCACGTAAGCAGTATGTCCGCGGGCTGGTGTTCGACATGGCCCATAGCGCTGTAGGGAGTTCCGATGTGCCTTGGCTTCTGCTGCGAAAACAACCACGTGGCGTGGTGCCTCTACCCTCATCTAACTCCGTTTCTGGATCTCAGAATCGACGCCAGGTGAGTAGTGCAACAGAAATCGGCACCGTAATCCGCCTTGACGTGAGCACTGTGAAGGCGCATGTGGACCCTATCACGGTGCAGTCGTTGTTAGAATTTACTTCCGCTCGTCGCCTCACCACGACTTCATCCAATTTAATTCTTCTGAGACGGCAGAGTGCTGGGCCGCTTGTGCGACAAGAAACCAGCACTGCGTTTACAGACGGCGGCGATGGCGACACTGAGGCGGTGGCTTCTGGAAGACTGCCGCCCGTGTCTGGGGATTGGCACGTGCAAGGATCAACTTCGGTGGTGCTCGCTGGAGATTTGTGGCTCTCCAATCGACGACGGTTGGTGGTGCACTACCCCACACGCCACACGCCCATGATCGACCATGATGAGCGTGGTGGCGCTGCGGGTCGTCCCCGAGTGAGCGTTGTGCTTGACGGTGCTGGCCACTCTGTCTACCTCACCCATGACGTGGACGAGGGGTCTCCCCCCACTGCTGATAACACAAGATGGAATGTTGTCGTGGAGAACGACGTGCATCTCATTCTCAAGGACGTGACGTTGATCTGCATGAACGATGTGCCGCTGAGGTCGCTGTGGTACTGCTCTACTGGCGCATCGGTCAGGGCGGTGCGTGCGGATGGATGCACTGTGCAGTACGTGTCCAAGGCAGAGGATGACGGTGAGCTGTACCTAGTGCCGTCGCAAGCGAACGACGCCGATAACGTTGGTGGCGACGTTGGAGATGATCTCCTTGCCGACCTCACCGAGGCCAACATCCCCTTCTCAGAGAGGACTGGTTTCGGACTTGGTAGCGAGGACGGTGTGAGTGCCGGGGGCATCGGCACCAGCGACGACCAAAGCGTTCACGTGTCCTCCGAGGACTGGGCTGCGAGTGCCTTCAGCAGCAGCGCTGACTTCCTCAACGACTTCCAACTGCAAGACTCGAGTGGAGTGGACAGTGCGTTCGGTGCACAAGTCGCGTCCTTCCGATCACGACCAGTTGTAGATCTTGATGTCCACGTGAGTGTCAGACACGTTGCCCTTACCGCTGCGGGTCGCAACGATTCACCATCTGTGACCATTGCTTGGGATTCACTCACCACCAAGCTCGTCACCGCCTCCACGCGGGTGCACACACAGCAGTGGAAAACAACATTGACAAATCTTCGCGTCCTTCTTCATACCACTGCACCGACACATCGTACTCGAACTAACATCTCAGCGTACATGGACGGGGCGCCACTGTTCACCATTTCGAGCATCTTCGCAGCGCATCGTTGGGTCTTGGATCAAACAAAGTCATTGTCGCTGCGTGACCTTCGAAGGGAACGTCTGCTGATGGAACTTGGTGCCGTACAGTCGCAGGTGCACTCTCAAAGCGTATATGCGCTCCACCGCCTTACCACCGCATTCCGTGACGTCCTTGCTCAAGAAGACTCCTCTGGACTTCGCCGCCGTGGCGCTGAGAGTGCCGCACTTGATCCATCGAGCCCAACCACCGCGCCGCCCATCACATCATCCACCAAGACGACCCAAACAGAGGCAGACCTAGTCCCCCGAGTGATCAAGGTGAAGTTCGACGTGAGGAGCCTGCACATTGAGATGCAGCGTTTCGTGAAGGGCTCCACTGCATCGCCTCCCTCGTCGCCAGTCTTACACCGCCTTCGAGCAGACGATGATGTTGTGCCTGTGATTTCACTTGCGATTAAAGAGATTTCTGTCCAAGGCCGCTGCGTGCTGCCGTCAATGGCACACAACTTGAACTGTTCGATGGCGACCACCGTATCGGTGTACCACCCCTCATGTGGGGATTGGGAACCATTCCTTGAGGAGTCCGGCTTCGTGTTCACGTTGGAGGGCGTCAAGCGGGGCGGCACGTTGTGCCATCAGATCACCGCGGATGCCGTCAACATGGTGCAGGTCAACGCATCCAAGCACATGATGACGGCGTTGCTGCTCTACGCCGAGCACATGAAGGACATGTTCGCTCCAGGGTGGGCACAAGAGGCACTTCAAGCCCAGAGCGATGCAATGGACAGCGCCAGTAACCGCAGCACTAACAACACAACGCCGTCAGCTGTCGCTCCATCGAGCTCCCTGCACAGCTTAGCGGATCCCCACCAAGTCCATCCGGAGGAAAAACCAACAACGGAGTCCATGGAGCATGAAGAGCCATTTGCATTCTCCCGGCCCAACACTCCCCCAATTTCATCAGGGCTGGAAAACAATCGCAACAGCCAAGCCCCCACGTCGCTGGCCACATCAGCCATGCAACGTAGAGCGAGGGAGGATGAGGCGTCTCTCTTTGGATACACATTCCGAAACGAAACCGCACTACCGCTGCTGATTTTTGAATCGCCTTCCATGCAAAGGATGACCGAAGACGGCGCAGACGAGGAGGGCATCGAAGACAGTTTCATCATCAACAATAAGAGTAACGGCACAATCCGCCAGCCTCATCAGCGTTGGCTTCTTCGTGCCCGCCTGGAGCCCGGTTTTCATGGTGTGCTCGAGTTGGATGAGCGATGCCAACCGTACGCCTTGCGCTTTGAGCTGCAACTGTGCGATCCCTTTTCCCTCAACCTCGGCACAGCGCACACGTCTTACATTCCCTTCACATCGCAACACGCTGCAGTGGTGGATATCAGCCTGCATCAGCAACAGCAATCGGCGGGTCGTGACAAAGAAACATTTTCAAACGAGCCGGTGTCATCTGCTCTTCCCACCACAATCGTTGGCCTCGTTCACGTGCACAGCGGTGTCAGCTTCATCAACCAGTCGTATCTGAGTGCACTCCGTGTTCAATGCCTTGGGATGCCAGCGACAGACCTGGCGCATCCAAATGGCATCTGGGAGGCGACCATTAGCTCCAGGTTAGAAGAGGGTGGCCCATCACGTCCGCTGGACGATGGCTCGAACGCCGCATCACAGTCAGCGAGTCCACCAATGAGTTGGATGACGGCGCAGTACGATTCTCAAAAAAGTCACAACGTAGGCTGGCGTGTGACGTACACCGAGGCCACGCCAGAAAGTGGGCAAACTGTATTTGCTTCTCAAGTCCTTGCGTCGCTGCTGATCTTCGACACGCCATCTGTAGGACAACGGAGATGCTTCCCAGTGCGCCTCGACCCACCCGCTCCCCTAACAAGTGGCGTCGTCGCGCACCAATCCATGTACCTCCTATGCACGGTGCATTGCATTGCGGCGACCCGCGGAACATTACGAGGCAATGTCGGTCAACGGTACTTGACCTTTTCCACCCCAATGCTGTTTGTGAACCACGTGCCACTCCCGCTGCGTGTGCTGATGGCGGGAGATCATGAGGGCCGGCAAGTTCTCAGCAGGCGGACCATTACGGCCGGCAGCGATGCTGCAGTCCACAGCGCCGTGTTCGAAGACGTCGATGAGCAGGTGCAAGGAAGCAGCGTCGTTGGTGGCCCTGCGCACTTGTTCATTGGCGCTGCCGTCGTGGGAGAGCAGGGCTGGTTCGTGCGAAGCGAATCACAATTCGTCCAGCTGGTTCGCCACACAACGGAACCCCTTCGCCTTCGCCTTCGAGACGCTCGCCGCCCGAAGCAGCGCATCCACATTCTTGTCGACGTAGCGTGGCACTCTACCATCACCCACAGAGGTCGCGCAGTGGCGACGTCACTGATGTGTACCTTCTACTCCCCGTTTATCTTCTTCAACCACGTTGGTCCGTCGTTAGAGGTGCTGCACGAAGGGCGTCACGTGGCTGGGTATCCTCCAGGTTGGGTGCTTGATGACGAAACGAATGTTGTGCAGCAATTACCATCGGATAGCTCCAACAAACCATCCACTCATCAAAGTTCTGCGTCTGCTCGATCACGAGATTCTGCAAGCACACGCCCACCCCTCGCGATGACATCCAACCCCGCAGCATTCGT
The DNA here is from genome assembly GCA_001460835.1 of Bodo saltans. Classification (NCBI taxonomy): domain Eukaryota; phylum Euglenozoa; class Kinetoplastea; order Eubodonida; family Bodonidae; genus Bodo; species Bodo saltans. The sequence continues at coordinate 47,149 of CYKH01001535.1, forward strand.
CCCGCATGACTTCAGCATCGTGTCAATATCGCAAATATCCCCGCTTGATGTTTGTGTTGCGTGCGGTGAATTCATCCTCTCGAACTTTGAATGCCACACCAGACCGGAACACCATGGAATCGAGGAGTGCCGTCGGTGCCGCGGTCATTGCCACGCTGCGTGCAGCCCGGCAGTCCGTTTTTCATCTTGCCTTCAACGCCATGATCGCCAAGTGTTCCGCACAGATCCCCGGATTATTCTCTTCACCCCCTCGTCACGATGGTCGCCTTTCAAAGCGACGATTCAGTTGGCACTCCGCAGCGGCGCCGAGGGTGAGACATCGATTCTCAACGCATCAGCACCCCACGCCTCCCCGTCACCGTCTCGCGCCTCATACGACGCAAGCAATTTTAGTGACGAGCCACTGAGTCCCCGCCCCATGCTGTCGGCGGGCGGCTTTTTGACGACCGCTGGCTGCAGCGCACCCATTGAGGTTGGTGCTGTCGAGGCGGATGGATGCGTCATTGTTCGCAGTGCAACGTCCACTCGGCTCGTGGCTGTGCGTGCTTCTGTCGGCCCGGGCGTGTACGTGCGGTCCAAGCTGCTCACGTTTAGCGCTTTCTGCGTTGTTCGCAATGTGACATCGTCGTTATCGCTGGGCGTCATGTGGACGCCGCCGTCGTCTGTCGACAAAACTCCCATTTTGCTCATGACGTTGGCACCGGGAGAGGAACGCGAAGTTTCTTTGCCGCACTTGGTGCAGTCAGATCTTGAAGCACTCCTCCCCCTTCACCTCTCCCTAAGCGTTGAGGACGCGACAGACCGTGACCGCTGCGGGGAGTTCGTGAACCACCGGTCGTTGCCGTGGACTGTCACAGACGTAGGCCGCACAATGTTGAAGTTCTTTGATGTTGGAACTGAGTTTGATTTAGTGCAGCCAAGTGATTGGGATGGGACCAACGACAGCATCAGTGGCCATCATTCATCAGAACAGGGAAGGGCAATCCTTGGCGATTCGTTCCCGAGCACCACCCCGCGGAGCAAATCATCTCAGCAACTCCTAGTCGCTGCTCAGTCGTCGAGGGTTGGCGCCTCGGTGCTCGTCGCCCTGACAGAATCGACGCCTAATGCCTCACCACTACGAGTGGTGAATCAGACCTGGGCAGCAGTGACCATCACGCAACACGCCCGCAGAGCACGGCGAGCCCCGGTGGACTACTGCCGCGTGGAACCCTTCACGACCACAGGCTTCGTCTTTGATGATCACGAGCAGAAACCGCTTGAGGTGCAGGTCAGCTTATGCGACGGCATGTGCATCGTTCTAGATCCTCTGCGCTGCACGGGAACGCAAAACACCAGCGACATGGCTGTAGGCGCTGAAATGTTCTTGCCGGACTTCCTTCAACCGCACGCCCGCTCACCATCACCACCTACGCAGGACGATGCGTCTCCCTCGGCACCACCCAGCGCAATGCGGAGGCGGCGAGGTGCGGTGCTGGGTGGTCCCTCTCCACACCATCCAACAGACAGCCATGTCTTTGGTGCTTGGTCAACAGATACGCCACCGTTTATTGTCCGCAGCGCGGGGACGGGTCGGTTCAGTGTGAGCATGGAAGTGGGGCGCCACGCAATGCTCCTCGTGATTCGGGAGCGTCAGCCTCGTTGTGTCCTCACTCTGCAAGACATCACTTGGGTGCTTGCCCAACCTGCTGCTGCGGAGGAGGCACCCTTTGATGAGTCGGTGACGAGTCCACGAAGTTCCCTCGACGGGCACCGAAGGTACAATCTACGAAAGGTGGTGGAGACGCTGATTGGGGGCAACCCTCGACAAAGGCTCCAGGATCTCTCTGGCAGCACCAGCACCGCTAGTGGCCAGTTGATGCTCCCAAATGTGAAGGACCATTACCGAATGATTGTGCGTGCATGCAGAGCAGCGAACAAGTCCCTATTAGACCCTTCTCAGCAGCGGGGGGCCAACGGCGTCGCTTGTGCTGTCCTACACTCTCACAGAGGGGAGGATGAGGGAAGTTCACCGACGTTGTCGCGGCTGCTTCACTTCGAAGGCACCGCCGTGTTGGAGCTGCCAGCACCAAGGAGCACCGCTGGCACAGCTGCCAATGATATCGTTATCTCAGTCACCATCCAAAAGAAGACACTCTTAGAGTACGTGTCGGTATACCAAGGGACTCATGCCGCCACATCACTGGGCGAGGAGAGCGGCATGTTTCACGTCGACACCGAGCCGGAAGGCTCAACGCACAGCGGCACTACTGCACAACTTGGTGCTTCGTGGTTGTTTGTTCGAAAAGAAAACTCGTTGGCGTTTGCAGACTCCATGACGCATGACGATGCCATGAGCCCATCTTCGATGAAGGAGGTAAGCATTCCGCTCGAATGGATCGCTACTCCAGGGACGACACCATCAGGACCTCTGCCCGTCGCGTCGGTGGGGATGTCGTGCCATCTTGGCAAGCCCAGCTGGGACAACATCAACGGCGCTGATGACGACAAGAAATATGCGAGCCGTCGACCACGCCGCGTCCGTGTGACGTCCGTAGTCGATGATGGGCCGGCAGGTGCTCCTCTTGCGTCGCGAACGGATCAAGTGGACGATGCATCAGCAGATCCTAGCAGCAGTGCCGTGCCCCCGCAAGACGCCGCAGCGGCCCTTCGTCGACAGCGTCTGTCCCTTAACGTGCGCCTGTCAGCAGGCGTGTCACTTATCGGCGTCCTGCCAGGAGGGGCACAAGTGGAGGAGTGTTACATCTCGTTGACTGATCTGAATGTCGTGATGTTCAAACGAATAGGGATGCTCGGTGAAATGGATCTGGAGCTGACGCTGGGGAGGCTACAAGTCGACCACCAGCGGCTGGATGCGTTCTTCCCTGTTGTCTTGTCAACACCGGAGGTGGATGCGGTTTTTGACGCCACCCCCGCAAATCCGACGGAAGCTCCCACAATGATGGACACGCCGCCTTCGTCACCAGTAGGAACTCCGCGCGATACCAAAGGTACACCTGAGCGAAGCACTGCACCCACTACAGTTGCAGCAACCGCAGCGCGCCCAGCTTCGCCGGGTCTCAACAACACCAGCACAAGCAGCAGCAAAGGCCGCACCGTAAAGTCCCTCACACGGCACAAGACGAGGAAGGCAGTCAACCGCAGCGCCTCCTTCGGCCGAAAGCAAGTCGACGGATTCCTGCACGTTAGTGTCGCTGGGTTTGGCGGTGGAGGCAATCGCGCGATCACTCGTGTCGCGTACGCAGGCGTGTGCTTGCAAGAGCTCATGCTTACAATCGATGACGGTTTCGTAGCGTCGGTGGCTAGTATTTTCCCGGATGCCCTGTCCCCTTCCGCCGCATCGCGCGGACGGTCCCTCACAGCACTAGCGCTACAAAGCCTTGCTCTCCCCCCACCGACAACTGCGGTGGTCAGCACAACCCCCGCATCGCCAAACGACGAGAATGAAGTGGTGCACGAGTTCATGCATGTCCAGCACCTGCAACTGCACCCCCTCCTGGTAGACTTCACGTTCTTCGCCTCCCCAGAGAATCGAGCGTTACAAGAGTCTCCTGCCCTTGCCATCTTACGAACCGTTGGCGTGATTGATGTCGATCGGGCTCCCATAAGACTGAATGCACTGTTGATGCAGAACACCTTTGGTGCCCGTGCAGACATTACAGCCGCTGTCAAGGATCACTTTGTAGGACAAGCCATTCGTTCCTTTTACCGTCTCCTCGGTGCTATTAATGTACTGGGCAACCCGATCAATGCGTGGAGGCATTGCAGATATGTTCTACGAACCTGCCAAGGGGTTGGTGAAGAGCCCTGCAGAGTTTGCAGCTGGGTTAGGCAGAGGGGTGAGGATGTTTGCCTCTAAAACCATATGGGGTACGGCCACAAGCGTCAAGGGTGTGCTGGGGTCGATGGCAAATGGCCTGGCGAAGGCGTCCTTTGATGGTCACTGGCAGCGAGATCGACGCAAGGCGCTGCGGAAGCCTGTGCGCCATGCGGGCGATGGACTCAAGAACGCCGCCCAGCATGTCGGTAGCGGCTTCTTGGAAGGCGTCACTGGCCTCTTCACGCAGCCGTACGACGGTGCCCGACGATCGGGGCCCGTTGGTTTCGTCAAGGGCATTGGGAAAGGCATCGCAGGCTTAGCTGTAAAACCCGTCGCTGGTGTGCTGGACGGTATTTCAACGGCGGCTGATGTTGTTCGTCAGTCTGTAGTGGACGAGTACGTCCGGCTCCGAGCACGCCCACCGCGAACCGTCAACCCACTCTCTAATGTGCTGCAACCGTACGACTACATCGCCCGACTACATCTCCGCGGAGTGCAACGAGCTTCTGTACGACCACTTTCCTCTCTCCTCACGCAGTCGGTTGCTAAACGACCTCATGCACAACCATCATCACCGGGCTGGTCCAGGGATGGAGGGCTCCGAGCGCCTCGTGTCGTACATCAAGCCAAGCAACGATGATGCGACGCGGTATGTTCTCACGACACACCGGGTGCTTGGAGTGCGTGCAGGGAGGAGTCCACGGTTGCTGTGGGACGTTGAGTTGGAGCACATTCTGAGAGTCGATGAGGTGTGCACTGGTGGGTCACGAGGCCTAGCACGCCGTAGGACCGCAAAGAACGTCGCCGCGTCGCCGCCTCCGACAACGCACCGCCATGAGCCACTCGACCATCATGATGAGCAGATGGAGGAACTGCCCTTTACACCCACGCGCCCTCGGTCAAGTGCATTCACTGCATTCACCACCAGCGATAACGGTACGTTGCCAGCACTCTCGTTGCTGCTGTGGTACAATGTGAGCGGCCATGGAGGGGAGGCCACTTCCGTTGCGTTACATTTGGGCCCGATCCCCAGAAGTGATCCGTCTCCCTCATGGGCAACCGAAGACACTAGTGAGCTGGCCACACCGGATCACTGCGCACAACATGCGACACTGCAACAAGCGGTGACGTTCATCAATCAATTGTGCGCCCTCTGCCCTCAAGATATCGACGTCAGTGGTCTGGAGACAGTGATGCGCTGTAGTGGACGGGTGCCTGCTGCTGCCTCCTCCTCGATGGCCGCAACAGGCGACGCAAGTCGTGGCGGTCTTACCGGCGGCGTGATGCGGAGGCTCGAGGAGCAAGAGGCCATGCGCATTGCAAGGATGCGACAGCGTCGTCAAGATATGGGCCGCCATTTCTGTGTCGCGTGCTGCCACAGCAACGCTGCGTGTGGTTGCTCCTCGAGCAGCAACGATGTAAAGGA